>JAJOOR010031282.1:0-20850 GCA_036250505.1 Solanum acaule | reverse complement strand
CAATGTTTTCTTGGTAAAGAAAGTTTTAAATTCCTTATGGTTTTTGTGTCTATGCGATGAATGAATGCTAAGAGGCTTGTATTAGACCTCTTCGAGGTCGAGTACGCCGGTTGCGACTAGGGGGTGCTCCCGGGTCGTGACACTGATCCATTCTGAGTTAGATCTGCATGTAAGCCTTCATTCTCCATTGAAGATATCACCAAATTGAGCTTCTAATTGTGGAAGCAAATCAACTAAACAAACTGAAGAATACAGATTCCAGCTTTCTCCAAGCTAAGACGAGCAATATTCTTCAAAAAATGAATGAATCAATGAACCAGAGGACTGATTCTTTGATTCCTTGACCGATTCCAGCTTCAATCAATGCTCGTGATGAATCTTATGGCTGTGTTACCATGAATGTAAACTGTAAAAACTCAATCATAGAAGAGAAGATTTGGGATATATGAAAACTGTAATTGTATCGATTAGATGTAGTTACAAGATGAAGAGTTATTTATAGTGTTGCTCCTTCACACTTTTAATAGAATACTAACTCAGTTTCTTAACTAACAAACTGACATAATTAGTTACAACTAACTTCTTCTTTAAATGACTAACCTACCCCTACTTTGTCTAACTAACATCAACAATCTTTCTCACCTACTTATATCACAACATATACAAACATTTAAATACATATGTAAAAATCAAAAACCTTTATTTGTAATATAATACCCCAGTCCCCAAACAATTACTACTGTTTCAATAAACTCAAGGATTATAAAGAGTGGCAATCAAAACAGGATCATCATTTCTTGTTGCAGAAATTCCAGGTGACTCTGTCAAGTCCAAATTTTTGTGACTTTGTCCGTTAAGGAGTTTCCAATCGAAATGATAAAGCAATTGAGCTAACGGATGTCCAACATTGGCTAAACCAAATAGCATTCCCGGATAAATCCTTCTCCCAGCACCAAATGGAATAAATTGATGATGACTTCCAAGAAAGTCAACAGAACTATTTTCAAGTCTTTCTGGTGAAAAGCTTTCAGGGTCATCCCAACTTTCAGGATCTCTTTCAATTGCCCATGCATTAACTATGACTCGAGTTTTGAAAGGTATATTGTACCCATCAATCTTTGTATCCTCCATACATTCTCTAGGGACTAACAAAGGAATTGGAGGGTACATCCTTAAAGTTTCTTGATTACTAACTTCAAGTACTTTAACTCATCAAGATCAATCTGTTGAAAACCTTTCTTATCCTTCAAGACTTGTCTCACTTCAGCTTGTGCCTTTGCTAAAACACTCGGTTTCTTCATCATTTCAGCCAATACCCAAATTATAGTAGTTGATGATGTCTCAGATCCCGCGGAGAACATGTCCTACATGATGATTTTTTTTTTAATAAAGCAATTATGATATCGTTCAGGTTATCATATCAAGCTTGATAAAGAAAACTTACGACTAGTATTGATTTGATATTGTTATCCGTGATGGGAATTTGAACTTCTCCACTTTCTCTAACTCTTAACAAAACATCAATCAAATCTTCACCTCCAAATTCACCGTTATCCTTTTTACCATCTGCTCGATTCTGTTTATGCTCATTCACTACATTTTCCAAAATTTCATCGATTCTACGATGTGCCTTCAATAATCTAGTTTTTGAACCACCAACGTCATGTAACATTTTCCATGTAGGGAAAAAATCAGCAACACTAAATCCACCTGCCAATGATATTATTTCCCTCATAAAAATTATCAATTTATCTTGGTCACAACATATTTTTCTTGAAGCTGATCTACAAGTTACCAAACTTGTAAACCAAAATATTTTATCTGTAAGGTTGACCGGAAGATTATTAGGCATTGTTCGTATAGACGAAACCATCTTCGATAGCTCGTCTTGACGAATCCTGCTAAATAATTTGACCATCTTGGCACTAAGGAGTTCAAGTATGCAAATTTTACGAATCTGTCTCCAATATTCACCATAGGGAGAAAATGCTATATACGTACTATCATAGTGGACGATGTCGGCCACTACAAGTTTCGGCCTCGTTGCAAAAACGAGGTCGTGGGTTTTTAGTACTTCCTTAGCCATACATGGCGAAGAAATGATGACGGTAGGAATTTCCCTGAGTTGTAAGTGCATGAGCGCCCCATTTTGCTAGATTTTTTAGGCCATGATGAGGGAGTGGGCCTGCCACTACCAAATGATGTAAGCTTCCAATAAAAGGTAATTTCCATGGACCAAGAGGCAAATTTAGCTTTTGAGTTCTCCATTTTTTAAATAAAAGAAATATGGTTGAGAGAAAGAGCAAAAATGCAACTAGATTAGTGAATTGAATATCCATTATTTTTTAGTTGGAAGGAATTAATATTGATGGATATTGCATTATTAGTTGATCAAGTTATATATATAGTGTATTTTGTGTCATTAAATTCAAAATTGTTGGGTTAGCTATTATATTATGTGGCTTGCCAGTTTATTTAAAGTCTAAATTGTTATTCTATTGAAGTTTCCAACTTTGACATTTTCTGGAACTACTAAAACATTACTTCCTCCGCCCACTTGTATTTATCATGTTACGCTTTTCGAAATTTAATTTGACTAATTTTCAAAGTTAAATTAGATTACATTAATTCGATTTATTAAACAAAAAATTAGATATTCAAAAACTATACAAAAAGTACTATAAATTGCAATTGTTTGCATATCAATATGATGAAAAAATACATTATAAAATGTTAGTAAAATTTTTTATAGTTTGACTCTAAAAAGGAAAACTATGACAATTAAAAGTGGACGGATGTAGTACTAGTTAAGGGTGGATGTATTAGTGTCACCAAAACCACAAACTACATATAAATAGAATGATTGATGACATACGTAGTTTCCTGAGAATATTTGATACTGTAACCTATTGGAATGTATGCGTCCACTTAGGTCGATGGGACCAGGTCCTCATCATAGTTACAATAACAGACAGAAAATAAATGATGAAGGTAAAGATTGCACAAACAACTTTACGTGGAAACCTCATTGCTCAAGGGAGTAAAACCACAACCTGTTTTCAACAGGACTTTTCAAAACTACTTTCACTAATCTTCTCCAAGCAAAAGTAAAATCCAGTTTACAAAATGAGATTAGCCTGCTAATCTCCACACTAAGCAATACCTCCTATCACTTAGTTGTGCCAGAGCAGATACAACACTCCCACTATACTAATCCTTACCGATTAATAGAGACTTTTAGAGTAAGAACCAAAGTTACCCTTAACCTAGTTCTTACAATGATTCAAACAAGATTGAAACATTTCTTTCACAAGTGAAACGAATCCTACAATATAAGAACTATTACAAGCAAGCAAAACTATAGCTAGTACAGAAAGCAATAGAATCACTTATATCAGGTCCCTTGCTGTCTTGAAGCTTAAAAGTATCTCTCTTTGAATGAATGAGTAATATTGTTGTTTGTTGTTGAATATATATCATGAAGAATTATTATCCAATGTACAAGCAACCTCCTCGCTTCTGATTGGTGAAGTACTCTGCAGCTTCACCAACTTCCTGACACGAACAGCTTTTACAGCTGTACAGTACTTTGACAACTGGACGAGTATTCATACTCTGCAGAGGACCAGGTCCCTGCACTTGTGAGGAGATCATCAAAACATCTAGGAACATAAGCACTTATCAATTTCCCCCTTTTTGATAATGACAAACAACCTGCATAGCTCCTCACGTGTGAACAAACATTCATTCAAATACATAACAAATTCCCCATTTGTGAGTGCACCAGTAACAACCAGTTCCCCCTTAGTTCAATGCCCCTAACAACCAACAGTTCCCCTTATTCCACAACCAACTTTACAACAAAACTTCCCCTTTTTGACATCATTGAAAAGGTGAAGCAGTAAACATATTCAAGTTAAATGCAAGGCAATAAAGAATTTAGGGCCTTGGGCCACACAAAACATGTGTATGTATGCATAAAGAGAATATTAAACCACACATGAACAGGGCACAAAAAAAAAGAGCATCATATCATATATACTGACCACTGTAGTTAGTCAAAACAACAAAAAGCCACAAGAGTATGTGATCACAAGGTGGAACAACAAAAGAAAAGATAGACAACAAGAGAAACAAGACGCATTTAGGACGGAGGAGGGGAGGGATTAAAAGTACGCATCAACAGCAGCATGCGCTCATTTGCACTCTCATGGGCTTGTATCAGTTGCTTGTTTAGGGACTTAATTTCCTCGTTGAGGGAGGCATTTTTCTTCAGCAAAATTGTGTTTTCATCCCTTAACTCTTTGAGCA
This sequence comes from Solanum acaule, assembly GCA_036250505.1. Classification (NCBI taxonomy): domain Eukaryota; kingdom Viridiplantae; phylum Streptophyta; class Magnoliopsida; order Solanales; family Solanaceae; genus Solanum; species Solanum acaule. Next base: position 16,539 of record JAJOOR010031282.1, on the reverse strand, counting down.
CCAGCTCGTGACCCTCACTGGTACCAGGTCCCCTGGAAACGGCCTTCTGCAATTCAGACTTCAGCCTGGTGATTTCAACCCCTTTATCACTCAAAAGACAACAGATCATCCACTTCCCGTTTGAGAGTAGCCTGTTGCTCCAGAACCGCTGCTACTTGGGACCTACCCTTAGTTGGTCCCTCTATGCACTCATATTCCAGTAGAGTGGACTTAGTGAACATCTGTTTGGTGGTACCTGGTACTCCATTTCCTAATGGTACCTCAAAATGATTGAAAACAAGGTTCAGCAAGTACCCATATGGAATGTCATGCTTCACATTTTTCCAGGTCATTACTCTGTGCATGTGCTCCACATGATAGCAAGAAGATTGATTTTTTCAAGTTTAGCCAGCTTCTCCATAAGAAATAGGTCAGCAGGAGACGCAACTGTACATTTTTCAGTCCTAGGCACCAGCACTTTGTTAATGAACTCAAACACTAACAGATATTCATCCTTGAGGAGCTTCTTGGGCAGCCCTGCACAATTAATTTCTCCTCACTTGGTGGCAAGCTTGGTGAATTCCCCAGATGGTTTACAGCCTTCAATGGTTCGAACTCCTTTTACAAGCACCCCCAGAATGATCCCAAGAGTTTCCTCGTCCAAGCACATTTCAATGTTCTTGACAGTAGTTGTGATTCCTCCATCTTCCAGTGGTTCCATTTTGTAGAAGAATTCGCGTACCTCAGGTTCATGTAGATATGGAGCAGGAGGTTCAAACAGATGACTCCATTCTTGAATGGTGACCGCGTCAAACAAGGTTGCCATATCAAACTTTGTTACAATATCAGTGTCAAAGACCCTACCATTTAACACCTTTTGGTGTTCCATATTTGCTATTCTCTTCTCCCTCGTCATCTTATCTTCTTTTCTTTGATTTTAAACCCTGGGACCAGGTCCCTTTACGGGTTGTTCATTCACAATCTTTTTCACTCTTTCTTTCCTTTCAGAGAATTTTTGCTTTGTCACTTTCTCCTTCTTTGCAGGAGATTTTCTTGCTCTTTTCTTTGCTTCTGTCGATTTCACCCTTTCCTCCTCAGCTTCCATCTTTCATTTTGCCACATCCCTAACAATATCCGATTGGGTCTCACTATCATCAACAGGCACATGAGTAGATCTGGGTTCTACAATTAGTGATCCCTCTTGTCTCTTTTTCCTTATTCTCTCAGTTTGAGCAGCATTGGCCTCCATAGCACTTCCTAGAACCTTTTGAGTGACACTTCTCGTTCCATACCTTTTCTTTTCACCTTTTAGGTGAGCCTTGATTAGTTTTCCCTTTCCTTTTCCGTTTCTCTCCTCTGCACTATCAGCACGTATAGCAGGAGATGCATCTTTAGACGACAATTTGGCAGTTTCCAACTCCTCACCCCTAATGTGTGAAGGGTTTGTTCCTCTCACACATTTGTTTCTCCATCTTAGTTGAGGCTCTTCTTCTTCCTCCTCTACGCCAAAGGAATTTGGAGTTTGGTCAAACACAGTTGACTTCTGTGTGGGACCTGATCCGGCGACCTGAGTTCTTGGTCCAACAATGTGGGTTGAGTATCTCCTCTTAGTGAGGCTAAACTTTGAACAGCCACTAGTTCTACCACTGTTGTTAGTATACAAGAGTCAGGACCCTTTCCCTCTGGCAGATCTCCTTCAAATAGCCTTTCAGACATGGTAGATGACACAGCCGTTGACCCAACTTCTGTTTCTTCAAAGAAAAGTTCAGCACCAGGTTTCACCACAAATTGAGCCTCTGAATTCTGAGATTTGTCACCAGACAACACTAGGGTAGGGGAACAGAACAAGATCTCGTCAGAAGGAGAAATATGGGAGGCTACGACTTCAGTCTGAGGGGTTAAAGATTCAGCAATTTCACCAGCCCCACAGACTGGAGTTGAGGGAGATTCTTCAGGAGTTGGAATGGAGAAGTCAAATGAACTAGGGTTTTCAACTTCTTGGGAGAGTGGAGTCTTTGAAGAAGAATTAGGGTTAGACATTGTTAAAAGAACTAAAAGACAGATTTTTCAGAGAGTGCAAGTGAATCTTCAAAGAGAAATTTTGTTTTTTTTTAACGATGGGTTTGATTCACTTAGTTGAGGATTTTATATCGAAAAGCTAAAAGGGAATCGGGTCCCCAACAGGGACGACGGTTGGATTTAAAATGAAAAGACATCTGAATACTGACGCGATAAATAGACGAGTGACATGTGGCAGTGATGTTGATATTTAGACAGTGTAGTATAAATGATACTAACCTCATGAGGACCAGGTCCTCCTTTCAGTTTGTAATTCTACCTGTGTGATTAAACCTTCCCTTCAGCTAGACACACCATGAGTGTATACCTGCATTAAGGTACCAGAAGTGAATTCTTTTATGACAAACATTAAAACAAGTATAGATACCTGCCCTCCTTAACATAACCAATAAGAAGAATTTTTGTGCAAATATTGTCAAGGAATCAGGTAATTTTGTGCATCCCTAGCTTCATCCTGTTTTTGATGAAAATTCTTTGCTTAATGGTTTTATAAAGATATCAGCCAGCTGGTCTTCAGTTTTGCAGAACCTCATCACCACATTTTGATTTTCAACATTGTCCCTCAGAAAATGATGTCTCACATCTATATGCTTTGTCCTCTTATGCTGGACAAGATTCTTAGCCATTCTCATGGCACTGGTGTTATCACAAATGAGAGGAATGGTGTCTGAGAGTACACCAAAGTCTTCCAACTGCTGTTTGATCCACAATAGTTGTGCACAACATAATGCAACAACCACATACTCTGCCTCTGCAGTAGACAATGCCACGAAATTCTACTTCTTTGTTCCCCATGAAATCAAAGCTGATCCCAGGAAGTGTGCCATGCCTAATGTGCTTTTTCTATCAACCAGAAAACCTGCATAATCAGCATCAACATAACCTATAAGATCAAAAGAGTCACCAGTAAGGTAGAAGAGGACCAGGTCCTGAGTTCCCTTCAAGTATCTCAGGATACGTTTGGCTGCCTTCAGGTGAGACTCCTTTGGTGCAGCTTGAAATCTTGCACACATTCCTACACTAAACACTATGTCTGTCCTGCTTGCTATGAGGTACAAGAGTGACCCAATAATTCCCCTATACATGGTCTGATTGACCTCCACGCCATTTTCATCTCTATCAAGTTTCACACTTGTGCTCATAGGAGTATCCAACACCTTTGCCTCAAGAAGATTAAATTTCTTGAGCAGCTCTTTGATGTACTTCTCTTGGCATATTGAAATGCCTTGGAAGGTTTGTTTGATCTGCAAGCCTAGGAAGAAAGTGAGTTTTCCCATCATGCTAATTTCAAACTCACTACTTATCAGATCAGCGAATTCCTTGCAAAGTAGATCTGTAGTGGCTCCAAAAATGATATTATCCACATAAACCTGCACAATCAACAACTCTTTTCCTCTAGATTTCAAAAACAGAGTATTATCAATTTTACCTCTTTTAAACCCATTTGCAAGAAGGAATTTTGATAGGCGTTCAGACCAAACTCTAGGAGCTTGTTTCAACCCGTACAAAGCTTTATCCAGTTTCAGCACATGATTGGGCAGGTCTGCATCTTCAAAGCCTGGAAGCTGCTTAACATATACTTCTTTCTTCAGATTTCCATTCAAGAAGACACTCTTGACATCCATTTGAAACAACTTGAACTCCATATGAGCAACAAATTCTATCAAGATTCTGATGGCTTCCATTCTAGCTACAGGAGCAAAGGTCTCATCATAATCAATCCATTCTTCTTGGTTGTAACCTTGCACCACAAGCCTTGATTTATTTCTAGTAATGGTTCCATGCTCATCAAGTTTGTTTCTGAAGACCCATCTGGTCCCAATAATAGTTATGTCGATTGGTCTGGGGACCAGGTGCCAAACTTCACTCCTCTCAAACTGATGGAGTTCCTCTTGCATAGATGCTACCCAATCTGCATCCTGTAAAGCTTCATTGATGTTCTTTGGTTCAATAGATGACATAAAGGCTGAATAGTCAACTAGATTTCTTGTCCTAGATCTAGTTTGAATTCCAGAATCAAGTGGAGAGATCAGATTGTCCAATGGATGTGAGGATTGATATTTCCATCATGACTTCTAACTGACTCCATTTCAATTTCAGTATCAGATTCAGTATCATCATCTTCATGATTTTGGAGTGGAACCTCCTGAGTAGTATTAGAGGGACCAGGTACTTATGTGAGATCTGCAGCAGTTTTCTTTGTGACCTGTTTGTTTCCAGGGTTTAGGCTATCATTGTCTTCCCTTTCCTTAATCAACTCCTCAATCTCATTGTCTCCATTGTGATCATCACTTTTCTCAGATTCATCAAAGGTCACATGAATGCTCTCTTCAACACAAATAGTTCTTTTGTTGAACACCCTGTACACCTTGCTCGTAGATAAGTACCCAACAAATACACCCTCATCACTCATGGCATCAAACTTGCCTAAATCATTCTTTCCATAATTCAAGACAAAACATTTGCACCCAAATGGTTTAAGATGCACAATTGAAGGTTTTTTGTCATTTAACAGCTCATATGGTGTTTTCTTGATAACAGATCTGATAAGACACCTGTTTGTCACATAGCACGCTGTATTAACTGCTTCAGCCCAGAAATTCATTGCAAGTCCTGAATCAATTAGCATAGTTCTAGCAATCTCCACCAGAGTTCTGTTCTTTCTTTCAACAACTCCATTTTGCGAAGGAGTTCTTGGTGCTAAGAAGTTGTGATTGATTCCATTTTCTGCACAAAACCCTTCAAGTTGAGAGTTCTCAAACTCTGTACCATTATCAGATCTGATACTGGCTATCCTGCAAATGATCTTCAATTGAATGACTTTGGCAAAGGTGACCTGTTGTACAGCTGTTTCATTTTTCGTCCGCAAAAACATGTTCCAAGTAAACCTGGAAAAATCATCAATAATGACAAGAATATATTTCTTACCTCCTCTGCTTTGGATTCTAATAGGTCCACATAAGTCCATGTGGAGCAACTCCAGAGGTCTCGTTGTACTGACTCCCTTATTGGATTTGAAAGATGATTTAGTTTGTTTCCCTTTACAACAGGCATCACAGACTTTATCATTTGAAAACTTTACCTTTGGTAACCCGCGGACCAGGTCCCATGTAACAAGCTTGTTTAGTAAAGAGAAACTTACATGACCTAATCGTCGATGCCAAAGATTTGCATCGTCAGCTTAAGCACTCAAGCATGAAAGGTTGTCCCCTTCAATAGAATTAAGATCAGCAATGTACATATTCTTAACTCTTTTTGCAGACATCACAATTTTCTCGGTTGCACAGTTTGTAACCAGACATTTATTAGCCATGAACTTGACTTCATTTCCTTTATCACAGATTTGGGAAATGCTCAAAAGATTGTATTTTAAACCCTCCACATAGTGTACGTTATTTATTGAATTATCAGTCGATCTCTCTATTCTGCCAATACCAAGGATAGAGCCCTTATTTCCACCACCAAACGACACACCACCACCTTGGTGTGCTTTTAAAGAGAGGAAGTTTGAAGTGTCTCCAGTCATGTGCCTTGAGCATCCACTATCCATGTACCAGCACTGACTCATTTCTCTCTTCTGCAAAAGAATCATTTGTTAGATTTAGGAACCCACTTCAAACGGAGTTCCCAATAACTATCAAGAGGACTGATAAGAAACCTTCATGTCCAGGGAAGCAAGGTGTTCTTACTGAAACGATAAAGGGGACCAGGTCCCTTGTGTCCCTTTTTAACATCACTTTCAGATCTAACAAATTTCACATGCCTTTCTTTAGCTTTTCTCAGACTCTCACATTTCTCTTTCAAATGACCATTTCGACCACAGTGAGTGCACAAAAGGTTGTCAGATAGAGGATTGATAAGAAACCTTCCTGTCCAGGGAGGCAAGGTGTTCTTACTGAAATGATAAAGGGGACCAGGTCCCTTGTGTCCCTTTTTAACATCACTTTCAGTTCTAACAAATTTCACATGCCTTTATTTAACTTTTCTCAGACTCTCACATTTCTCTTTCAAATGACCATTTCAACTACAGTGAGTGCACAAAAGGTTGTCAGATACAGACACATATTTGCTATGAGGATTATAAGGGGGTTCTATTAGTCTGTGTCCCAACCGTTTCTTTTCATTGAAACTCTGATTAGACAGATTAAAGAGTATCTTAGAGGAGTTAGTCCATTTTAGAGAGTAGATTAACTCCTCCTTGACCCTACTCAGATCTTTTCTCAGTTGAGAATTAGTTTCAAGAGAAGCAACTAGCGTAGACTCAGAAATTTTTAGCTTTTCTTCCAGTTCTTCCTCAAAAATGCTAAGCTTTCTCTTTCCACCTACTGAGGTACCAGGGTCCTCTTCAGGTGTTATGTTGCTGGTTTCTAGAGTACCTATCTTTACACTCATTTCAGAAACTTGAGATATGAGAGCATAGTTCTCATCCTCACGCAAACTTAGTTTTTCATTCAACATTAAGTTTTCAGTGGTTCGTTCATCAACAGAGTCAATAAGCAGGGAAACAAGTTTCCTCAAAAATTTAATGGGAAGAGTATCTAGATCATCTTTAAGATAAAAAAGAGTTACCTCATTTAGATCCTCTTCATCATCAGACTTTGCCATTAATGAGAAGATGGAGTTGAAGACATTTTCATCATCTTTAATAGCCATTATTGAAACATCCTCATGACTTTCTGCATCTTCTTTTGATTCACTTAAATCATTTCCCCAAACAGCAAAGGCTTTTCTCACCAACTGATCAGCATGTGCCTTCCTTCGAGTATGGTCGGGGACTAGGTCCCTCTTCCGAAGTCTGGTGTCATGAGTTTCCTGCTTTTGACTAGGGCAGTCCCTCATGAAGTGACCAGGCTTGCCACATTTATGGCAAAGATCATTTGCAGTAGCAGTTCTGCTAGCAGGGGTTTTCTTTTGGAAGACTTCATGCTTCTTCAAGATCTTCTGAAATCTTCTAGTGACATATGCCATCTCATCCTCCTCTTTAGTCACCTCTCTTTGAGATGTTTTCAATGCAATGGACTTCTCCTTCTTTCATTCCTTCACAGTCGTCTCTTGTTTCTTGTTCATCTCGTAGTTTGAAGATTCATAATCAGTTCATTCATGGGAAGCGTCATTAGATCTTTGGCTTCTGTTATGGCATCCACCTTGCTTTCCCACGATTTCATAAGCACCTTGAGGATCTTGCGAATTTTCTTACTGACAGGAATAGGTTCACCCAAACCTCTCAGCTCGTTGGTGATAGAGGTGAATCTTGAGTTCATCTCAAAGATGGTTTCCCCTTCCTTCATAATGAAATTTTTTGTACTGAGTGGTCAGCATATCAACCTTAGACTCTTTTACTCGTTGGGTTCCTTCATGAGCTGTTTGAAGACAGTCTCATATCTCCTTGGCAGTTTCACAGGGAGAAATTCTGGTGTATTCGTCTGCTCCAATTCCACACACTAGAATCTTCTTAGCTTTGTAGTTCTTTTCTATCTGCTTCATTGTACTCTTTTCTGGTTTTGATAGCAGTAGTGGTGAGCTCTCCATCATTCACATCCTTTGTAGGAATATATGGTCCATTAAGAATAATGTCCCACAGCTCAGGATCCACAGCATTGATGTAGTGGTGCATTCGATTCTTCCACCAGCCATAATATTGACCATTAACACATGGTGGCTTAGTAGAAGACTGACCTTCTTCCATATTAGGTGGAACATCCATTCTTTCTGGATCTTTTCTTTTCTTGGTGTTAACCGAATCGAAAAGTATAGCTCTGATACCACTTGTTGGAATGTATGCGTCCACTTAGGTTGATGGGACCAGGTCCTCAGCACAGTTACAATAACAAACAAAAAATAAATGTTGAAGGTAAAGATTGCACAAACAACTTTACATGGAAACATCCTTGCTCAAGGGAGTAAAGCACGACCTGTTCTCAACAGGACTTTTCAAAACTACTTTCACTAATCTTCTCCAAGCAAAAGTAAAAGTCAGTTTACAAAATGAGATTAGACTGCTAATCTCCACACTAAGCAATACCTCATATCACTTAGCTGAGCCAGAGTAGATACAACACTGCCCACTATACTAATCCTAACCGATTAATATAGACTTTTAGAGTAAGAACCAAAGTTACCCTTAACCTAGTTCTTACAATGATTCAAACAAGATTGAAATATTTCTTTCTTAAGTGAAACGAATCCTACAATATAAGAACTATTACAAGCAATCATAACTACATCTAGTACAAAAAGCAATAGAAGCACTTTTATCATGTCCCTTGTTGTCTTGAAGCTTAAAAGTATCTCTCTTTGAATGAATGAGTAATATTGCTATTTGTTGTTGAATATATATCATAAAGAATTATTATCCAATGTACAAGCAACCTCCTTGCTTCTGATTGGTGAAGTACTCTGCAATTTCACCAACTTCCTGACACGAACAACTTTTACAGCTATACAACACTTTGAAAACTGGACGAGTATTCATACTCTGCAGAGGACCAGTTCTCTGCACTTGTGAGGAGATCATCAAAACATCTAGGAACATAAGCACTTATCATAACCACTTCCAAAATTTATTTTCTTCAATATCCATTTAATTTGTTTTTCTATTTATTTTCTAGCTTTAGGGTTTTTAAAAAGGAAAAAGTGTGGGGTCATGGGTCTCTTTGGCATTTTTAAAGTTTACGGTATATTTGTGAATGTGGGTCATGGGCCTGTTTATTATTTTTAAAACTAGGGGAAAATATATAATTTTACAAAATAATATTATAATCCCAATACATTTAAAAAGATATTATTATTTGAAGAAAATCGAGGCAGCTTTCTGGAAAAAAAAATTCTGACGTTTCTTCTCTAAGCGGTTTTTCATCTTCCAAGAACATCCTCTATTATTAAAAGATGAAACCAAAGAATCATATGCTACTCATCCGCATACACTTCTCTTCCATTAACTTCTACAACATTTTCATCGTCCTTTCTTGGAATCATACAGTACTCAAAAAGCCGCTCTAAACCCCTCTCAAATCTTCATCTGTTTTTTTCAATCTTCTTCCCCAAGTTCAAAGCTCTCATCTTTGGTAAGTTGAACCTTCTCTAATGGCATTTTTCAATAATTTTTAACTGTATTTGATTGTTTATTTTGTTATGGTAGTGTAATGATGTAATGACCCTTTTTTTCTGGACTCTTTTTCTTCAAGATGTTCTTGTTTGGGATGAAATTTTCGCTGTATTTAGTGTATATTTGTTGTCTCTAATAATGTTATTCTTTGGATAGAAATTTTTAGCCCTATTTGGTTGCATAGAATTTCTTTAAAAATTTATGTTTATCTCGCCTATTGATTTTGAAATTTTTACTGAACTTTGATCGACTTTAATGGTGTTTCTGTCTATTGCATTGTTGATTTTTGTTGGAACTGCTATTTATTTTGCATGTTTTATTTGAGCATTACTTTGTTTATGTTAATAATCAGTGGTCGATAAATCTGTTTTTGCTTGTAGATTATAAAATATGGCAAAAACTATAGGTGGAAGCACTTAAGAAACGAAAGCCTGCATAAGTTTTGAAAACTTCTAAAAAGAAAAAAATTATAGTCGAAGAATCCGAATCAAAAACGGAAACAGTGGCAAAAATTGACAACTACCAGGACAGTAGTGTGGATGATAGTGATAATGTCGAGTCTAGTGAAGGAGAAAGCGATATCGAGGAGAGTAGTAGAGACACTAGTTGAGATGAGGATGATATCCTATCCTTGCCAATTTGCACATGAGATATCTCTGATAAGTTGTATGACCTAGCGACATGGTCGGATGAGGTAGGATAGTTTCCAGCAAAGATCTCTATAAGATCACGAATGACAGTGTATCGTGACTTTAGAAACAGGTTGAACAAAAACTTTATAATGAATTTAAGGGTACCTGCTCTGGACACTTGAAACATATTTCAGATTATTTTAAGTTTAATAGACAGATGATCCATTATATGTTGTTGCGACGTGTGAAAAATGACAACAAGTTGCATAAAATTTGATTTTGTGTGAATGATAAGCATGCATGTTAAGGCTTAAAAAAATTATATTGATTACGGGATTGAATTGATCAACATCCCGGTGAATAAAAAATGAACAAAGTCCTTAGAAAATGTGAGAATTTTCATTTCAGGGTGACAAGGAACAAGAACATCACATGTACAATTTTAATGAGTTTAATCAAGGGTAACAAATTAAATAAGGAGCAGAAGTTGAAGTGCTTTTTAGTTTGGTTCGTCCATGCAATGTTGCTTGTCCATGATCGATCTAAGATTGTGGATTCAAACGCATCAAGATGGCTGATGATTTAGATTTCTTCAACAGTTATTCGTGGTGAAAAGAGTCTTTTGGTTTAACATTGACCTATCTGAATAATCAAATTAATATGAAGAAGTAGGGGGGTATGTATAATAAAAAAAAGAATGCATCTTATGTTTTGTATGGTTTTTTTCTGGGAATTTCTAATACTTATTATCAACCATTTAGTCGATTATTGATATAGTCTTATTTATTTATGTAGTACTTCATAAACTCTATTTATTTGTTTGTTGTTCTATGGATTCCAGGTTTGAGTATATGAGGCTTTTCCACATCTTGAAAAGTATGTCGAGAAGTTTTTGGATACTCCACTGTCCATTTCCCGTTTACTCAGATGACACACATCAAAGAGCGATAATATAGTTGAAGATGATTCATTTAAGTACAAATAAAAAAGTACGAAGGTATACATTTATTTGTTATTATCTAAAAATATTTTTAAATTAGTGAACATTGTGTAATATTTATATTATTCTTTTTTTTATTGTGCACCCATACATTTCCTCTACTGTTCGTGAGATGGAACACACTTATATGGTAACATTTAAGTCATATAAGGATGAAGTGAAGGACACAGTCATTGATGAAGGCCCAATTGAAAGATGTGGTCATCCTCACTTCAGGGGTAGAAAGTGCGGAGGACGAATATTTGGATGATCACAATCTTATCTAACCTTATGAGAATTCTGTTTATAATGGACATAAAAATGTACCGAGTATTTCTACTGATGAAAATCTGGAAAATTTGTGTGAGAGTGTTGTATCCCTTGAGCAATCAGTAATGAAAGTTGTTGCTTATGTACAAGATGAAAAATTAAGGAAAATTGAAAGGAATAAAAAGAAATAACAAGAGCAAGGTAAACTAGTATATATATTGTTAGTGTTAAGTAATTTATTCATATAATTTTCTACTCTTTGTCAAAGTAATACAATACATGTGAACACTACAAAAGTTATAAAGACAATGCAACAGTTGATGAAGACTTTGCAGCAATTGATGAATAACTTATAGATGTAGTTGATAAAGTGGCAGGTGATGTAGTTGATGAAGTGGCAGGTAATGTAGTGGCGGTTGATGTTGTTTATGAAGTGGAAATTGATGAAGTAGTAGTAGAAATAGTTAATGTGTTAATGAAGTGGCAACATATGTAGTTGATAAAATGACAAGTGATTTAGTTGACGAAGTGGCAGTTGATGTTGTTGATGAAATGACAATTGATGAAGTGGCAGTAGATATAGTTGATAAAGTGGCAGTTAATGAAGTGGCACGTGATTTAGTTGATGAAGTAACAGTTGATGAAATGGAATGTGATGCAAATGAAGAAGTGGCGGGTGATGCAATTGATGAAGTGGCAAAAGAGAAGAAAGAAAAAGAAAAAGAATGTGATGCAGTTGATGAAAATTCAGTGGATGTGATGAGGATCGTTATGGAACTCAATGGGGAAATTATTGGTGACGACAAAAATAATTGAAGTGACTTTTGAAGTATTGACATTTTAAGACAATGATTTTTGAAGTGGTTTGTTGTTTTGCTGTTTTGAGGAAAAATATACATCTAAAAGAATATTGATGTTTTGATAGATGGTTAATGAGAGTTTTGAGAAACAATTTAACATGTTTTATTATGAAGGGGTTGTTAGATTTCTTATGAATCTGTGTTCCAATAGTATGTGATTTTTGCTTAACTTCAGTTTGCTACTATTATAGAGTAAAATTATATCGTTGTATATTATCGACAATAAAGTTGTATGTTTAATACTATAGATTGATATTACTGTTGATTTATAACAATATCAATCAAAAATAAAAGATATAAGAGTGCAATAATTAGAGAGAAATACTTTTATTTATTCAATACTACATCCATGTTACACATTTGTAAAAAGTAAACACAAAAAATATATCACACAATATAGTTTTTAGGCATTGTTCTTTTTCTTCTGCCAAAATCAACCTTTGTTTTAGTTGATTTTTATCTATCTAAGCATCTTTTAGCAACAATTTCAAGTGTTTCCTCTGCTCTTCGGCTACTTTTAAGAAAGTCATTAGCAGATTTCTATTTTCTTCGAATTTTCGTAGCTTTTTTAATATTTCATATTTGGCAACGCCTTGAAAATTTGATGGACTACTCGTTGATTATTCATTTTCAAGCCACCTAAAAAAGAGCATGTGTCACCTGCAAAATTAAAGAATTGTAGACCTAAATTTGTATCAGTGTGTGACATCATCCACGTAGTTGGATTACCACAATGACAATTATAAGACGTTTTTGCATTGGATGTTTGAGATGATTGAGATATACTAAAAAGGGAGGTATTATTATTAAGTCTTACAATGACAATGGTAAAAATTTTGTTTTCTCAAAAAGTGTTCTAAGAATTTGATTGCATAACCACAACTCTTCCTCGTACATCTCTTATCACCACCCACAATTTATGTTGACCCTTACATGATCACATGACTTGTTTAAACTAGTTTAAATGGATAAATTTCAAAAATATAATTTATTATTAATTAATTATTCTCTTTTTTTTAATTCTACTAGTTATGGTCTATATATAAGTATCATGTTCTAAAAGGTGCAATATCAATCATTCTTTAATATAGATATAAATCCGAATATACTTTACTAATGTCAGAGTGTAAATCTCATTGATAAGACATACACCACGCACATAGAGATGTATCAATTGTATAAATGGTCTATATATTTTGATAATCAGTAAATATTTAGAATTTAGGTTTTACAAGGTAACAAAAGTTCAAGTTGCTATTTTTTCAATGATAAAATCTGATTTTTTGAAAATTCTATAAAGGATCGTTTGAAAGAGTATATATTCAAATAATGCTTGTATTAGTTATGTTTGGATTCGTTATGCTTAGAATATTTCTTATGCATTGTTTGATTTGGTATATTAAAAATAGCATGCATGATACCCTTCACAATTTTAGTAGAATTTTTTAAAATATTTTTAGGGAAATTAGGTCTTTAATCATTCTCTAGTTCTATCCCAATATCGGTTATCCTTCCCAGAAGTCCCCAAACCAAAAGGCATGAGGGAAACACTGCATTAAAATCATTGCATTACGAATACCATGAATTTTTATATATCAATAATACACAGTTTAATACACAACAATTAAACTCAATAATAAAAAATTATAGTTAGTATACAAAATGTATGTCATCTTTTGATTGATCTATATTAGATCATGAGTAATTTCGATAATAACTGACATTAAATTGACCAAAATACTTGGGTAAAAAAATAGTAGCTTGAGATGTCCAGTATCTTGATTACAAAAACAAAGTCAATCAAGCTTATTTAAGATTTGTTGTTGTTCATACACGTGGTTTTCTTGTGTCCGGGTCTCTTGAAAATTGAACATTTGTTCCTTCTCTTGCTCTTGAAATTCTCACTGACGCCCTTGACACATTTTCTTCTTTTTCTTCCAAGCTTGGTATCGATAAGAGTTGGAAGAATATTCACATTAAGCAATTCTTGTGGAACACGCCATTCCGGCTCTAGATGAACAACATTAATAAATTTAAATTATGCAAGGAGGTATGCTTCAACTTTATACAAAGGTGAAGAGTACTCATAGATGTTCATACCATACTCATTGTCATGCTTCGATCGCAAAGTGGTCATCGCATGAGCACACGATATCTTGATCAAGTCATATTCCCTTCAATAACATGACTTTTTCAGTAGGTTCACATTGCCAGTAATATCTGCATTGAACACGATAAATTGATTGTCGTCCTCGATTACGTTCTCCACATACAAGGAGTCGCCCTCGATCATTTTTTTTCTTGCGATCTTTTCAACATCTGGCACCATTTTATTACCCTTTCGATTTAAGGATATATGCATGCCTCTCCCTAAACAATTCTTCAAACCTCTTAGCAATCGAATTAAATATATATGTCATGGGATACTCTCTTTCTTCTATCAACATAGCATCGAGTGACTCGGTGATATCTATGGTCATCACATCATATCTATTGTCAGGGAAATGCCCCTGGTCCACTTCTCATGTTTAATTTCATGCTCAAAGATGACGGCTTCCTTGGGGCATTTGTTCTTAAATTCTAGAAAATAATTGTTAAACTCTTTCAAAGAATAAGTCTTTGCCGCATTGTAGTATAGATAGAGGGAATCTCCACAATGATGATTTACTTAAAGAGTTTCACCGAGGTGCCTCATACAATATATGTGGTGAGCATGATTGTAAACCTTCACAATACCATTGGCGATGCTCTTGTGTCTATCGTAGATAAATCATAAATCTGATTTATCAACCACAATCTCCTTCAACTTCTCAAAGAAGAATGTCCAAGATGCATCATTTTCTTTATCCACGACACAAAAGTCAATTGGATAAACATGATTCTCCGTATCTTGTGCAACAACGCTCAACAACATGCCCTCGCATTAAGCATGTAAATGAGTGTCATTGACCACAATTACCTTCTCATGTGGTAAAATCCCCTAATGCAAGCACCGAATGACAAGAAATAATACATGAACATATGATTATCCCCGTTTACCACGATAATATAGCTAGAACCAACATTAAGAGTATCGATCATGTAAGAAAAAGCCGGTAAGCATGAATATATGTTCTCTGCTGTCCCTCAGACCATTTCCTTGGCAACCACACCTCCCTTCCAACATTTCCAATAGCTTGGACTACAACAAAAAGAACTAAACATAGCCCTTTGAATCTATTTAATATTTGGATCCTTGCAATCACGATACATATTTACACAAAGTGAAGCAATGACTTTGATTGAGATTTTTCTATGGCTACTGTTGGCATGTTCAACGCCACAACTGTGCTCGCCAATGTACTTGTAGATACGAAATCTGTCCGAACACTCATATTTCCTCGCCCACAACATCTATGCACAGTTGTGAGATACATATTTCACATTTATGTATTTAGTATAACTCTTCACAGTAGCAAAATCAAAAGATTTATTTGCCGCCACTTCGGCTAATAACAATTGCAACTCATTCTTGCTTTTGAAAGTTTGATTTATGCATAAATTAGTTTCATCAGAGAAGGAATTGTTGGATTGTGATCCTGATTTTTGTTCTCCCTGAATTTCTTCACAATATCTGGGTTCGAAATCGTCCGCATCTACTGTTTGATTTTCTACATCCATTGGATGATCATGTATATTCATTAAATGATCACTCAAACTCTCATTTGAATAATCACACAATCTCTTCTTTGAATGGTTACCCAAGCTTTCATTTCCAATGGAATCATTGTCGTCGTTAAATGAGTTTGTTGGTTTAATTGGAGATTTCACATTGACATTTATCCTCAATATAGGCCTAGAGTCATCAATATATGTACAAGCTCATGTGCCTATCAGTTTTAATAATTATGAGATGTATTTTTCTCCTCCCATTCATTTGATAGCTAATCACCAAGTCATTTGACTCGCAAGTTAACTCACCAGCCTCAATTACGCTTGCAATCATATCGTCATATGAACCATTGCGACGCAACGCAATGGGCAATGTCGTATTACTAAAAGATCTCCAATTTTAGTTTTTTGGAGTCTCCTTCCATACTCTCATATAATCACCACCACCAACAACAAATTCAACTACTGTTATTATAGACTTCAGTGATAGATAATAGATTACAGTATCAGTCTTTAACGATCGATGATTGATACGAAATTTGAACAAAAACGCGAGTGAATAAGATTGGGTTCAAAATTGTGCTCCTGCAATGGAGAAACGCATTTTTAGTGCTTCTAAACTACTAAAATGTGTCTACTAATGAGTATTTTTAGTGCTTCTAAACTACTGAAATGTATCTACTAATGAGTTATCAAACGATTATGGAAGATTTCTCAAGCTTCTAAAATGGTAAAAATAATTTTGAAGTTTGGTTTTTGAAAGAAAATGGAGTAAAAATGAAAGGAATTAGTAGGATTATGATGATATTACCTATGAAATGGTTAATATCGCTGGAAAATTTGTCGATATAGTCAAAATCAGCAACATAAATAAGCCTCTGTCGATTTCTTGTTGGACAATTTTTCTTTTTCAATATAATTTTAATAAATTAAAATACACATATTATTTCATATTTGTTGGAAAAGAAGGGGGGGGGGGGGGGG
>JAJOOR010031281.1:0-22633 GCA_036250505.1 Solanum acaule | reverse complement strand
AATCCTAACTAAGCAAGACTTGGTGAGAACAAAGTTTGGAACAAGGATTTAGATAATGGTTGGAGATATTAGAGAGATCGAGGTGGAAATTTGAGAGATAGGGAAGCTGAAAAAGATAGGTATGTCCCACCTCAAGATAGTCCAAAACCGAAGGAACCAGCTGGACTGTAGGGAATTCGAACCAAGGATATGCTAACAAGGATCTTCATTAAGGTTAAAGGGTCAGACAAAGTGTTAATGGATTTGAATAATGATTTGTCCACTTTGGCTCAAATGGTAACTTCTCATTCCATATCAATCAAGCAGGTGGAAACTCAAAATTTTCAGATCTCTACCTATCTAAATTCAAGGCAAAAAAGAATGTTGCCTAGTGACACAATCCCAAAACCTAAAAATGATTATTGACGAGTAAGAACTATGTCATGCCACAATGTTAAATAAAGAGCTTGTAATACCTCAGATTTTTGTAAAGAGAGGAAAAAGGGTTTCTGGGTTGCAGGCTGGTTCTACGGGTCCTCATAAACGGATCGTAGAAGCTTCTACATTCCATACATGACATCATTAGAAAATAATGGAAACAATGTTTTAAAACCAAGTCCTTGTACCTATTTTATGGTTCACCAGTGCGGCCCGTCAAGCGATCTATGAGTCGTTGATAGGTCTTTAGGTATGTTACGCCGCAAGGGTATCCCCTAGATGTAACACGGCATATAAGACTCCAAAACGTCTCATACAAGACCTTAGCATATCATGACATGAGATAAGAGAAAAGTACAGAAAAAATTAAAACTTTTTACAACCGAAGTTATTTTCATAAAAGCAAGCGGAAGACTTTCTATACTTTGTCTCAAACCAACTAATACAACGTTAGAATAAAACTCTTGGAAAACAACCCATACAATAGTCTCAACATGAAAATAAAATATATAAAAGAAAGGTGGGTTTTGTCCTCGAAGCTATGAAGACCCACCAAGATCTTCAACTCTTTGCAACTTCTAGAAACCTATCTCCAAGAGTAGCACTCAATATCCAAACCCTACATTTAATTAGAATGTAGGAAAAGTATGCATTAATACAAAATGTACTAAATATTTTAGCTAGTATAATCATAAGAGCATCAGACAAGGGTTAGTCAATATAAGACATCCAAAATCATATGAAATACTTCATGAAACATCAATAATAAGCATAAGATACAATATCATCATAATAAGCAAAGTCTCCAACAAAAGAATCATATAATCATTCTTTGACTCTTAGTCATCTATACCAAAATAGAACTACTCTCAATCAACCTAAAAGCATACATGTGCAATGCATGAATAGCATCCCATAATACCACCCAAGCCAAGTATCCCTTTTTGGTCATCTTAATCATAGTCTATATACATGGTCAAGTCCTTAATCTTTTCTACCATAAGGGCACCATACTCCTAAGTAACCTCGAAGCACACTTGTACAATGCATGAAAGGCATCCCATACTACCTTTCACAGTAAGCATAACCTTGAAGTCATCCTAGTCATACTTACCCTCCTTTGGTCTCATTGTTAGCTTAGTTCATATAGACAAGGGAATCTCTTACCTTTAGTCACTACTAACAAGGAAAGAAACTATAGCACAATCCTATTTCAAGATACATCATTCACAAGAACACTTTCTTAAATAACCTTCAGTCATACTTGTGCAATGCATGGATAGAATCCCATAATACTATACATGCTAAGTACCACTTTAGGTCCTCATGCTAATACTTCTTGGTTTGGAACCTAGTTCCTCTCTTTAACTTTAGAACACTATGAGGTACTCTCTTAAGCACATCTTAGTTCATTCTTAGCTTGAACCCTACGATATACTTCTTTTAACATGTCTAGGTTCATTATTAAAATGGACACTATGAGATACTATCTTAAGCATGTCTAAGTCCATTTATACTCTTGAACACTATGAGGTACTTCATTAAGTAAGTCTTAGTACAAGTATGTCTTAGAACACTACGAGGTTCTTCTTCAAGAATGTCTTAGTTCATTTATGCTTTAGAACAGTATGAGATGCTTCTTCAAGCGTGCCTTAGTTCATTGGATATGGAGATTGCTATTAGAAACCTTAACTCAACTATATGAAGGCTGATGAGTCCACAATTTGGACTTTAGGCCTTTATTTTGATAGAAATAGTGTCCTCGAATGTTTATTTTGTCTTAATATCTGATGAAAACTCTTAAGTTTCATGTATTTGAAGTTTTAGTAGAAGCATCGACACTGAGGCGCAAAAAGGAACAAAAACGCTGGAAAGAACGAAGAAACTGAAGCCTGAGCATCGCCAAACATCTTTGGTGATTCGCCAAAAGAACAGACTCCGCCCTTTGTTCTAGTATGTAAAGCCTTTGAAGGAAGAGGATCAGGAAGGCGATGAGAGGAGCAGTCGGCACTTCGCCGAATAGTTTTGTGAAGCAGTACTATACCGCCCAACGGTCCAGAACGTGAAGATGCAGAAGGCAAGCACTAAACGGCGATGAGAGAGAAGATGGGCGAATCGCCGAGTCACTCGGCGAACTTGACTAATTTTGCCGAGCTATCCGCCATCACTAATTTTTGATGGCTATAAATACTAAACTTCTTATTAATTTTAGGAGTTCCGAACCATTTTTATATTGTTCACAATAGAATAGTACTTTTTAGATATTTTTCTCTCAAGTTTGGAGAGGGTTTTGTGGGAGACTTGAAGAGAGAAGGATTTCATCTTCCCCACGTTGGAAGTGGGTCTTCTCCATTCTTCTTCCTTTTATTAAATCAAGGTTTAATTTTTTATACCCATTTGATTTTAGTATCATTTTAGGTGTATTTTGTTATTTCTTGATGTGTGGCTAAAAGCCCCATTCTTGGGATATGATTTAGCAAATATGTGTTGATATTGTTGTTGGGTTTTGCTTGCTGATAGGCTAAATGTATTTTAATGGTGATGTCACGTAGTGGTTGTGGTTTAATTTAATGGGTTTATAGTTGCAAATGAAAACTACCCATGTGTTTTCGGCTTCCCCGAGAGGGAGGTTGCGAAACCAAGACCACTAGACTGATGGCCTAAGGAGTGGGTCAACATGAGGTTCAGCCTGAGAGGGTGATCCCAAGTCCCATATTCTAACACTCAGCTCGAGAGAGTCAGTGGGGTAAGGCGTAGGCTGGTCTTCATGTGGAAAATGGGTGTCCAAGAGGAACCCATTTGAAACGGGGTAAGTTGCCCGAGAGGGAACTTATTTCTATTTAAAGCTTAGCCTAGTCACTATTATTTTGCAAATTTCCTATCGTAAGCATGTACCCAACGATTTATGTCAACTTGTATTGCGGTCACACCCCAAGAACTCCTCCCCATACTTGATTTTCTTGCTAATTTTTTGTTGTTTTTACTACTTGTGTCAAAACCCTCATTTGATATTTGACACTTTCGTGTCACCCCTTTTAATTTACTATGTTTTTGTTCGTTAATATCTTTAGCTACGACTAGTTAGAACGTAATTTTATTTTTCTATCAATTCTCGAAACCACTCCCTTGGGACACGACCCCAACCTTTAGTTGGGTTACCATAGTATCGACGATCGTAGACACTCATACCATAGGTTAGTGTCGTTGGTCACGATAAGCATCAAAATGGCGCTGCTTCTGGGGAGTGGTGTTACTTGAGAATTTTTAGATTAGTAGAATTTTTGTTCTCCTTAGTTGTAGTCTACTTACCTAATTTTTAGTTTTGCTTTGAATATTTGTGTGCCACAATAGGATATATGAGTGCAAACGGTGAGAATAGTTGCCAAGCGGGCCACTCAAGGGGTGGTATTTTTCATCGAAATGACATCGATGATTCCAATAGTGTTTATAACTCTGCTGACATGGGCAAAATGGGTGAAAATTGCACACCACAAGCTGATGGAAAAGTAATGTTCAAAGTTACCAGCGCAACACTTCAACTCGTACAGTCCAGAGGTTTATTTGGAGGGTTAGAGCATGAAGACCCGCGCGAGCATGTACGAAGCTTTGTCGAATTGTGCACTCCTTTATCATTCAAGAACCTATCTCAAGAATCCATATGGTTTCGCCTATTTCTATTATCATTGATTGGGGAAGCTACTAAATGGTTTGTTGAGCATCCCAACAACTCCATTCAATCATGGAAGGAGCTAGTTATGGTATTTCACGAAAGATTCTTTCCCCCATCAAGCATAATGAAGTTGAGAGACGATATTTAGAATATCAAGCAAGAGGAGGGCGAACCAACTCAATAGTCATGGATAAGGTTCAAGAGATGTTTGCATAAATTCCCAACGCATGGATTGCCAGGTGAATTGCTGCTCAAATACTTTTATTGTAGTCTGGACTCGGTTAATAAAGGGATAGCTGATCAATTGGTGGAAGGAGGAATAATGCTACAGTCATTTGAAGTGGCCTCATTTCTCCTAGATGGTATGACTAGAGTAAACTAGGCATGGTATACCAAAGAAGATCAAGTTCCCCACTATGCTTCCGGTTAACACAAGAGCAGATCGAAAAAGAAAGGGAGAGGGATGAAAACATCAAGAAGATGTTATCCTAAATTGAAATACTACAAAAACATATGATTGGGACACGTGGAGTATTTCGAATTGAGGACGGTTCTTCTTCTGGTTACTCAAGACCGGGAGAGAATAAAGGTTGGAACTCCAAGAGATACGAGGAGGGTTTCGACCCACGCTATCAACCGCGGGGTGGAAATCAAGGTTGGAATTATTATAGTGGCGAAGAACCAAGGAGATATTAGCAGAATGGGGCTGAGCGGTATGATCAAGAGGATGACCACACTTGTTTGAGTGAAAGCCCGAAATCTAAAAGGACTGCAAGTAGTCTTCACGTAAATGATTTGTTATCACGCATTCTCGATAAAGTCAAGGGCCATGATGATTTGCTAAAAGGGATGAAAGATGACTTTTCATCATTGAACAGTAAAGTGAACTCTCATGTTGAGGCCATCAAAATGCTGGAAGGTAAATTGAGTCTATTATCAGCTCAATTAACGTCCAAAACAACGATGGATTATAGTAAAAGAGAGCTGGTTATGGTTACTCGTAGGGGTAAAGTGGCAATAGGGAAGGTGATGAAAGATGAGGATCCTCAAGAACATGAAGAGGCCCAAGGTGGGGAAGAACAAGATTCACCTATTCGACAAAGCCTCACTAAAGAACCACAAGAGGAAGTAGAGCAACAAGTTCTAGTGCCTAAAGTCATACACCCTTTACCCAAGATACCTCTACCATTTCCCCAACGTTTTAAAACAAGAATGAAGATGAGAAGTTCAAGAAATTTTTATCAGTATTCAAGAGCTTATCAGTTAACCTCCCTCTGGTGGATACATTCTTGGAAATACCGGGATAAGCCAAATTCATGAAAGAACTGGTTACAAAGAAAAGGAAGATGGACTATGAAACGATCGAAGTACCCCATAGTTGTAGTGCAATTATGACTAATGATTCTATCACTAAGAGAGAAGATCCTGGAGCATTCACAATCCCATGCACAATTGGTATGCTCCAATTCGCTAAAGCTTTGTGCGATTTAGGGGTAAGCATCAACTTGATGCCCTAGCAATTTGGTTTGGGTGAATCAAAGGCAACCACAATGAGGCTCCTTATGGCTGATCGATCAATCAAGCACCCAGTGGGTATACTCTATGACATATTGGTAAAACTAGACCGGTTCATCTTTCCAGCTGATTTTGTGATTCTAGATTGTGAGATCGATGTTGAAGTCCCCATTATTTTGGGAAGACCATTCTTAGCCACCGGGCGAGCATTGGTGGATGTTGAAAGCGAGAAATTGAAGTTTCGTGTAAATGATGATGAGGTGACCTTTAATATCTGTAAATCTGTTAAACAACCAAGTAATCTCCATGTGACATCTACTAAGGATGTGGTAGATGAGGCAGTGGCAAGTATGAGTCATTTAATGCGAAATAATGAACCCCTTGAATCTGTACTGGCCAATTATGATGAATTAGAAGTTCAGGGTTACGAGGAAGTGGTAGCTACTTTATCAGGGTTAGGAGCATATTCAAGAAATCCAATAAAGTTGGATATCGACCTGAAAAATAGAGAAAATCCCCGTGCAAAGCCATCAACAGAAGAGCCACCAATTCTGGAATTAAAAGCCCTATCCTCTCATCTCAAATATGTTTTTTTAGGAGCCAATAATACTTTACCGGTGATTATCGCAGCCAATTTACTTGAAAGGCAGGTGAATTTGCTCATTGAAGTACTACGGAAGAATATAAAAGCTATTGGATGGACAATAGCTGATATAGTAGGAATTCCTCCTGGTATCTGTACTCTCAAGATTAGGCTCGACAGTGAATGTAAGCCTACTGTGGAATATCAACGGAGATTGAACCCTCCAATGCAAGAGGTGGTAAAAAAGGAGATCATTAAGTGGCTAGATGCGGGAGTGATCTACCCTATTGCAGACAGTAAATGGGCAAGTTCAGTGCAATGTGTACCGAAAAAGGAGGATATAACCGTAGTCCCAAATGCAAAAGGAGAACTTGTACCGACAAGACCAGTGACTGGGTGGAAAGTATGCATGGACTACCGTAAGCTTAACTCGTGGACCGATAAAGACCATTTTCCAATGCCTATTATGGATCATATGCTTGACTGGTTATCAGAAATAGGGTGGTATTGTTTTTTGGATGGGTACTCCAGCTACAATCAAATCTCTATTGCGCTGAAAGATCAAGAGAAAACCACTTTTACTTGTCCTTATGGAACATTCGCATTCAAAAGGATGCCATTCGGGCTATGTAATGGCCCAACAACATTTCAGCGTTGCATGCTGTCAATTTTTGCAGATATGGTCGAAGACCCTATGGAGGTGTTCATGGACGACTTCTCAGTCATCGGGGTTACGCTCGAAGAGTGCTTGACCTACTTAGGACAAGTACTCCAAAGATGCGTTAAAACAAATCTGGTTTTGAATTGGGATAAATGTCACTTTATGGTAAAAAAAAGTTATTGTTCTTGGGCATAAGGTGTCGCAAAAGGGGCTGGAAGTTGACAAAGTAAAAATTGAGGTCATTGAGAAATTACCCTCGCCAAATTTAGTAAAGGGTGTTCGCAACTTCTTGGGGCAGGCAGGGTTTTATAGAAGGTTCATTAAAGACTTCTCAAAGATTGCACTCCCATTATGCAAACTCTTAGAGAAGGAAGTGAAATTCCACTTTAATGACGCTTGTGTGGCTGCATTTCAGTATTTGAAAGAGAAACTGATATCCACTCCGATTATTATCAGCCTTAATTGGACCGAATCTTTTGAGTTAATGTGTGATGCTAACGGTATGGCACTAGGGGTTGTGTTGGGGGAAAAACGCAACAAACTGTTTCACCCTATCTACTATGCAAGCAAGACTCTAAATAGTGCCCAGCAAAATTATATGGTCACCGAACAAGAGTTTCTTGCAGTAGTCTATGCATTTGAAAAATTCAGGGCTTACTTGCTAGGCACCAGAGTAATCGTACACACTGATCATGCTGCACTCCGATACTTGATAGGAAAGAAAGATGCAAAACCATGATTGATTAGGTGGGTACTGCTATTACAAGAATTTGATTTTGAGGTAAAAGATCGAAAAGGATGCGAAAATCAAGTGACCGACCATTTATCTAGGTTGGAGGCAAGGGCGAATGTTGAGCATGAGGTTGACATAGATGACTCTTTCCCCGATGAACGGGTGTTTGCAATATCCCTCAAACATACGCCATGGTATGCAGATTTTGCAAATTACATTGTGTGTGGGCTGATGCCGGATGAGTTCACTTTTTACCAACAGAAAAGATTCCTGTTCGATGTTAAAAAGTACTCTCGAGATAACCATACTTGTTCCAAGTGTGTGCTGACCATGTTATCAGAAGGTGTATTCCAGAAAAAGCGGTAGAAATTCTCCATGCTTCCCATACATCTCCAGTGGGAGGTCACCATGGTGGTGTTCGCACCGCCGCTAAAGTCCTCCAGAGTGGATACTACTGGCTGTCACTCTACAAGGATGCACATGAGTTCGCAAGGAAATGCTCTAAATGTCAGTAGCAAGGTGGAGTGTCTAGAAGACACGAATTACCTCTCACTCCTATTTTAGAAGTCGAGCTATTCGATGTATGGGGGATCAATTTCATGGGCCCATTTGTGAGCTCGTTTGGAAATAAATATATCTTAGTGGCTGTAGATTACGTTTCCAAATGGGTGGAAGCCATCGCACTTCCAAACAACGAAGGAAAAAGTGTTGTGCAATTCTTGAAATGCTACATCTTTGCAAGATTTGGCACTACGAGAGGAATCATTAGCGATGGGGGATCCCACTTTTGCAATAAGTGGTTCTCAATGGCACTGAACAAATATGGGGTGAAGCACAAAGTAGCAACCCCATATCATCCCCAAACAAGTGGCCAAGTCGAAGTGTCGAATCGGGAAATCAAAAGCATATTGGCAAAGACAGTGAATATCAACAGAACTGACTGGTCTAGGAAACTCGATGATGCACTATGGGCATATCGGACTGCTTACAAAACACCTATTGGAATGTCTCCATATCAGTTGGTTTATGGTAAGGCTTGTCATTTACCCGTCGAGTTAGAACACAAAGCATTATGGGCATTGAAATCTTTAAATTTGGACAGGTCAAGAACTTCAAGGGATATAGTAGAGCAGCTGAATAAACTGGATGAATTGAGACTCAGATCATATGGAAGTTCAGCCATCTATAAAGATAAGATGAAGAAATGGCTTGATGCTCGCATACTCAAGCGAGACTTCAAGGTTGGAGATTGGGTTTTGCTATACAACTCGTGACTTAGACTCTTCCCCGAAAAGCTCAAATCTAAATGGTCTGGACCATTTAGAGTAACGCAAGTGTTTATAAATGGTGCCATAGAAGTTGAAGACCAGGAAGGACCTCCATTTACAGTGAACGGTTAACGACTGAAATTATATTTCGGGGATTGACAAGAAATTTCTTTGGTCGAAGTGGTCTATTTAGAAGACGTCTGAAAGCGCTGCAGCGTCGTGCCAGGACGTTAACTAAGGCGTTGTTTGGGAGGCAACCTAAAACTAGGTATTACTTTCTTTTTCTTTGATAAACTAATGGTGTGTTGATTGTGTAGATGAAAGTACGAAGAGTGAACAAAAAGTGCAGATAAGCGAGTGATGAATCCAGTCGGCGAAGTAGTCTAATGGGTCGGCGGATCCGACCTTATCAGTCGTTTGACTCTAGACATCGTCAACATTAGAATCTGTAAAACTCGGCGAGTGTTGGAAATCATTGGCGAATTGACAACCATGTCGGCGAGCATGCTGAAAACCGCCGTTTGGACCCCCTTCAACCAAAGTACTGTAAACTTCGGCGGAGAAACTACATAGTCGGTGTTCCATCGAGGGAATTGGCGAAGTTTGACTAACGTCACCAAGTGAACGGTTTTTGCAAACCAAAGGATTAAAAGTCCTCACTTCATTCACTTCCCCTGATTTTTTTATCTGTTCAAAACCCACACCTGCAGTATAGTTTTATATTTCTTGCACCTCTGAAGTATTTTGATTCATTGGTTTCTGCGCGGATTTGGATTGCATTGCCGCCTAACTTCTCGGTAGTATTTCAATAAGTACAGAAGGTTAGTTCCGTAATAACCATACTTATTTCCTCAGCCACTGAGACCGCATAGACATGACCCTTCTTTCTATCCCTCTCTTTCTCCCGCTATCTTTAATTTTATTTGCATTTGAGGACAAATGTTTTTATTTGTGGAGGGGTGAGGCTACCTGTGTGTGCGCTACTTTTTGTTTTGTGATTATATCTCCGCTGTTCT
This sequence comes from Solanum acaule, assembly GCA_036250505.1. Lineage (NCBI taxonomy): Eukaryota > Viridiplantae > Streptophyta > Magnoliopsida > Solanales > Solanaceae > Solanum > Solanum acaule. The sequence continues at coordinate 12,770 of JAJOOR010031281.1, read as the reverse complement.
ATTTTAAATTGTTTTGTAAGTGCTTTTGTGGATGTTTGAGCTCAGGGCTCTCTTTTGTTTTTACTGAAAACGATTTTGACCCTTCTGAAATTTTTTAAATTTTTCGCACATTTTTGCCACCCCTCGCAAGATGAATGCAGTTGTTCTTTTGCAAAAATTTAAGTCTCGGTTTTGATCAATACCGATGACTTCAATAGTGCTCTCAATTGAACGAACATGAATGTATGGCCACGATGAGGCCAAATGAAGTTGCATAGACAATATGTGAACTCTTTGCATCTCGTTGTGATTAGCCATTTATCAAATTGATTTTCTTGTTATGACCGTTGCACAATAGCGAAAGTGTGTAGTATTGTTTGACTTAAGCGTCGATGCCTTGTGTGATTAGGTTGCTTTGAACCATGCATGAATAAACCTAGAATTTGCCCTGTTAGTCTAATTGAATTAGAAAGGTGTCCTCTTGAAATGATCTTAGACAACTTTAAAGAGTGTGAGCCAAATTTGACATATACCTCTTTTGTGGCCTACCCGTGAGCGTGTGAAGCTCTTTTGAACACCCTTTGAGCCTTACCTTTCTTTGGAAGAACCTTGGTGAACCCTAGACCTTACTTGACCCACTACCTATAATCCTCTTGATTTGTGGTTTAGCGAATAGCCAACTTAGGCCAAAGGGGGCGTGGTGAAAAGGAAAAGGAGAAGTCAAGAAGTGTAAGAAAAGCCCCCCTAACCCATGGTATTGCATGAAAATGGAACCCCTTCAATTCAAAAAAAAAAATCAATAAAATTTTACGAAGGAGATCGGGTTCCAAGCAATCCATGAAGGTGAATAAAAAGGTGACTTAGAAGCACTAGATAAAGAATTGATAGAGGAGAAGAAGGGAATGCCTTGAGAATACCACATCTCATGAGAATAAAGTCACTTAGAATAAATGACCATACCTTTGAACTCAGCCCCATTACAAGCCTTAGAAATACCTTTTTGATCTTGAGTAAGCCGAATCAAAAGTCGATTGGAAAATAAAGGCAAATGTATTGGTGAAAACATGCATTGTGTTTCTCTTTTTGAGTGTGAGCGTTGCGTCTGATTCCTGATCTTGAATTGATTAACCTCTGTGTGTGAATATGGAATTATTCTTTATGTGAGGGCATTTAGATACTTTTTGTTGAACATGAACTTGCACAAGTAGCAAGTATTGCGAGAATGGGAATCTTTGGTATTGGTGTGTCACAACTTGAATATTTGAGTACACAGTTGATCTTTGCATAAGTAATTTGAGTCGTGTTGTGTATGTTCATGATTGAGACTTGTGTAGCACTGTTTGAGACACCCTTTTTGAACAGTTGAAATTGAGTTTGCTTGAGGACAAACAAAAGTTTAAGTTGTGGATGTTGATGAGTCCACAATTTGGACTCATTTAGGGCTTTATTTTGACAGAAATAGTGTCCTCGAATGCTTATTTTGTCTCAATATCTTATAAAAACTCTTAAGTTTCAGGTATTTGAAGTTTTAGTAGAAGCATGGACACTGAGGCGCAAAAAGGAACAAAAAGGCTGCAAAGAACGAAGAACTAAAGCCTGAGCATCGCCAAACATCTTTGGCGATTCGCCGAAAGAACAGACTCCGCCCTTTGTTCCAGTATCCGAAGCCCTTGAAGGAAGAGGATCAAGAAGGCGATGAGAGGGGCAGTCGGCGCTTCGCCGAATAATTACGCGAAGCAGTTTTATACCGCCCAACGGTCCAGAACGTGAAGATGCTGAAGGCAAGCACTAAACGACGATGAGAGAGAAGATGGGCGAGTCGCCGAGTCACTCGGCGAACTCGACTAATTTCGCCGAGCTATCCGCCAGCACTAATTTCTGATGGCTATAAATACTAAACTTCTTATTAATTTTAGGAGTTCCGAACCATTTTTATATTGTTCACAATAGAATAGTTCTTTTTAGATATTTTTCTCTCAAGTTTGGAGAGGGTTTTGTGGGAGACTTGAAGAGAGAAGGATTTCATCTTCCCCAAGTTGGACGTGAGTCTTCTCCATTCTTCTTCCTTTGCTTAAATCAAGGTTTAATTTATTATACCCATTTGATTTTAGTATCATTTTAGGTGTATTTTGTTATTTCTTGATGTGTAGCTAAAAGCCCCATTCTTGGGGTGTGATTTAGCAAATATGTGTTGATATTGTTGTTGGGTTTTGCTTGCTGATAGGGTAGATGTATGTTAATGGTGATTTCACCTAGTGGTTGTGGTTTAATTTAATGGGTTTGTAGTTGCAAATAAAAAACCACCCACGTGTTTTCAGCTTCCCCGAGAGGGAGGTCGCGAAACCAAGACCACTAGACTGATGGCCTAAGGAGTGGGTTGACATGAGGTTCAGCCCGAGAGGGTAAGCCCAAGTCCCATATCCTAACACTCAGCAATAGAGAGTGAGTGGGGTAAGGCGTAGGCTGGTCTTCATGCGGCAAATGGGTGTTCGAGAGGAACCCATTTGAAACGGGGTAAGTTGCCCGAGAGGGAACTTATTTCCATTTAAAGCTTAGCCTAGTCACTATTATTTTGCAAATTTCATATCGAAAGCATGTACCCAACTATTTATCTCAACTTGTATTGCGAGCACACCCCAAGAACTCCTCCCCATACTTGATTTTCTTGCTAATTTTTTGTTATTTTTACTACTTGTGACTAAACCCCCATTTGATATTTGACACTTTCATGTCACCCCCTTTAATCTACTATGTTTTTGTTCGTCAATATCTTTAGCTACGACTAGTTAGAATGTAATTTTATTTTTCTATCAATTCTCAAAACCACTCCCTTGGGACACGACCCCAACCTTTAGTTGGGTTACTATACTATTGACGATCGTAGAAACTCATACCATAGGTTAGTATCATTGGTCACGATAAGCATCAAAGGCTTCCATCTCATGAGACCTAACTTTGGGAAAACCCACACTCTACTACGTAAGAGTTGCCCCTTTAACTTGGATAGTCCTCACATCAACTAGGTGTGTTCTCCTTTCTACTTGGAGCCCAGACCCTATAATGTGTGACACTCCATCTCATTGTCAATATCCACGTAGAGCCAAGCATACACCAGAAGATTTACTATTAAGCCTTACTTAACATTCATATCTCATGGAAAGATGTCCTTGACAATCAATCCATATTCAAGTGACTCTATCACTTTATACTTTAAAGCATTCATAAGGTTGGTTAGGTGAGTATAGGCCTTTCACCACAATTCTACCTATTATACTTCTATTCCTCACCTAAGCTTTACTCTCAAAGCCCTAGTGATTCAATATTCTTGACTACAAGCCTTACTCTCAAAGCTTTACTTCATTCTACAATCATTCTCATCTAGATTACAAGACACTCAAGTCATAAGATTCATCTTTTAAGCAAATCTAATCATATTCTTCATTATCAAGAGATTCTAGTCATAATTCATTATATAAGGTTCAATATAAACTTTACTTAATCAGGATCCATCACATGTAATAAAGTCTAATTAAATACATATATATATGATATTAATCTTGAACCATTACTACACATGATATTAATTTTAGAGGATCAATGCTAATTCTTCAATTTCTTATTTCAAGGCATAAACCAACAACATATCAAATGTATCACCTAAACTAGGGTTAACCATAGCAATCACATAAATTCATCAATACATCATGATCCAATACTAAAACAATCATAATTGAGTATTATCCAACCAATTGTATCAAAATCAAACACTACCCACACTTAGGAAGAAAACCTAGCTTAGATTGGGGGTTTTCTTCAAAATTAGGGAAAACCTAGGGGGCTCTATGAGTGGAAGAACCCATAGATGAAGAAAATAACATACCTTAATGAAGATTCACCACGAATTTTAGGATAAAATGCAGCCCCTTGAACCTTAGACTTCAATTTGATCTTGTTCTAGTGACAAAATTATTTGAGAGGGAGTTTGGGTCTTTATATGAATGAGTTTATGATTTAGTTTAGGGTCCTATTAAGCTTATATAGGGGGGTTAAATAACTAAATAAATGGCATCCTTTAACCCCTACTTAATTACTAATTAAACCCTAAGTCCCGTAACTAAAAACTAAACTTGCAAATCTGCTATGACTCACGAAACCACCACCCACGGACCATTGGTTGTGTCACGGAGCGTACTGAACCTCCGTAGGTGAGGTACTTAGGTTATACAAAGCAGGCCAACTCAGGCCTTGACCCACGATCCCAACCCATGGGGAGTGGGTCCACTCATGGCCAGTAGGTGGCAAACGTGAGTTTCTGAAATTTGACAGCTTTTGGGCAGTCCTAAGGGTCCTCCTCAAAGACCCCTTGGGTGGTCTTTGGTGGGTCGTACCTCGATGTATAGTCCCTAAAACCTCCATTCTAAGTATGGGAATCAGTTTTATGAGTTTTAATTCTCCTACCACACTCCAAAACTCTTTCGAAAAGCTCTAGAACTCTCTAGTTCGACTTACTATTTTCCAAGGCGTAACAATATCTTCTCCTTGGGATCATTCATCCTCGAATGACGATTCTAAACACTTATTAGAGTCACAAATCTAGAATAGCAGCCCATCATGCATGCAACATATCTATATGCACACAACCAAGCAAGAAAACTTCAATTCCAAACTAAATATAGTCAATTCAACACAAGGGAGTAGGAACTACATCTACCAACCCAAAATGCATGAAATTCTTTATTTACTCAATCTCAAGGACGAACTAACAGCTCATAACTAAATCATGCTCAATACACACCCATGGAGTCTAAATGCAATTTACTCTCAAGAAGCATTCATTCAAGGAGGAATGTTTCAACTCCAAACTAAGGCATGCTCATTAATTCATCTCATGAAGTATATATGCAATTCTACTCAAATGCACTACATCATGAGGCAAAACCATGCATACAAGTCATTTCTAACAAGACCTAGGAATTTTCATGAACATGCATGTAAGGAAATCATGGCAACATATAATCACATAATAACCTTGCTAGATAGGCACACTATCTCCCCCTTGGTAGTAAGCCTACGGAAAGTCTTCTAAAAATCATTTATAATAAGGACAATTTCAAAGATCAACATAACAAGTCACAAAAGACAAGAAATCCTGAAATTTACTAAAGCATAAAACATATACCGGAAGGGACATGAGGAGATCACTCTTGATCTTCTCTAGATTGGAGAGCATAAGACCTATTATTCTTTTGAGCACTCTCATCCGGACCACTAGAGGCAACTTTCTTATCCTCCCTTCCCTTAGCCTTAAGAACCGGGAAATCTCTCATTTTGTGCCCATCCTTTCCACACCCATAGAAACCATCCATGCCGGCTAGGTACTTACCATAATGACTCCTCCCACACTTGGAGCAAGTAGACTTGGGAAATGGAGACCCACTACTCTTCTCTTGGTCAAACCTAAGGGTGTATGAAGAATCTTGACCGGAATACCTTAGTTTAGTCTTAGGCCTACCTTCCCCATCGGACTTAGCATTAGAAAAGTTCCCATCATTGGTTTTATCTCTTTTCACCTTCCTATTCATTTTATTAAGTTTTTGCTCCTCAATTTGTTGAGAATGCACCACGAGACAGGAAATATTCATACTAGGGATAAGCATTGCCGAACGGTATTCATTGACCACTAATTTGGACACTCCCATCACAAACTTATTCATCTTGGCCCTTGAATCCCCCACTATGGTTGGAGCATATTTGGATAGTTGGGTGAACTTAAGGGAATACTCTTTCACACTCATACCCCCTTGTTTCAGATTTATGAACTCTTGTATCTTTAGTTCCCTCAACTCTAGGGGAAAAAACCTATCAAGGAATGCCTCCTTGAACCCTACCCACTCTATTGGTCCCTCTTCTACCAGCCTACTATTTTTCCATTGTTCATACCAAATTTGTGCTACATCTCTCAATTGATAAGCGACTAGCTCCATTTTCTCTACCAAAGTTAATACCATGATGGCAAGCACCTTATACACCTCATCTGTAAAACCTTGAGGATCTTCCTCCACCTTGGAGCCATAGAACTCCGGAGGGTTCATCCTCAAAAACTCTCTCACCCTAGAAGCAGCCATCCCCCTTTTTAGGTTTGCCAAAGCTACCACCTCTCTATTAGATTGGGCGGTCATAGCTTGGGCTTGAGTGGTCATGGCTTGAACTTGAGCCGTCATAGTTTGAGTTAACATCTGGAGAGTGGATCTAAACTCTGTATGACTCACATTTACCACTATAGGGTCAAACAGAGCTTGAGGATGAGCTTGTTGTGGCACTTGGGGAGGAACCACTTGCTCCGCATTGCCTTTCTCTTCTCTTCTAGCATTCGTCCTTGTCTTAGCCATACCTTGAAAACAACAGGCACAGATTAGAAGAAGGGCCTACTAAACCCAAACTCTATGGAATAACTTAGAGAATGAAGAAGTAAGATTTCCTAAATATCCAATAGCCTCCTATTCATAAATTGGCGCGCTTTACATTTATGAACAAGACTCTACTAGACGTGGTTTGAGACATCCGAAAACCATCCCAAAACATTATGCTCTGATATCAAGTTTGTTACACTCCAAGAGTTACCCCTAGATGTAACACGGAGTATAAGACTCCGAAAAGTCTCATACAAGCCCTTATCATATCATGAACATGAGATAATAGAAAAGTATGGAAACATTTAGAACATTTTACAATCGAAGTTATTTTCATAAAAGCAAGTGGAAGACTTTCTATACTTTATCTCAAACCAACTAATACAACTTTAGAATAAAATTGTTGGGATACAGCCCATACAATAGTCTCAACATGAAAATAAAAGATATAAAAGAAAGGTGGGTTTTGTCCTCGAAGCTATGAGGACTCACCAAGATCTTCTACTCCTTGCAACTTCATGAAACCTATCTCCAAGAGTAGCACTCAATCTCCAAATCCTACATTTGATTAGAATGTAGGCAAAGTATGAATTAGTACAGAATGTACTAAATATGTTAGCCTAGCATAATCATAAGAGAATGAGACAAGGGTTAGTCAATATAAGACATAATCCAAAAATCATATGGAATACTTCATGAAACATCAATAATAAGCATAAGAGACAATATCATCATAATAAACAAAGTCTCCAACATAAGCATCATATAATCATTCTTTTACTCTTAGTCATCTATAACAAAATAGAACTACTCTCAATCAACCTAAAAGAATACATGTGCAATGCATGAATAGCATCACATAATACCACCCAAGCCAAGTATCCCTTTTTGGCCATCTTAATCATAGTCTATATACATGGTCAAGTCCTTAAGCTTTTCTACCATAAGGGAACCATACTCCTAAGTAACCTCTAAGCACACTTGTGCAATGCATGAAAGGCATCCCATACTACCATTCACACTAAGCATAACCTTCAAGTCATCCTAGTCATACTTACCCTCCTTTGGTCTCATTTTAAGCTTACTTCATATAGACAAGGGAATATCTCACCTTTAGTCATTACTAACAAGGAAGGCAACTATAGCACAATCCTATCTCAAGAAACATCACTCACAAGAACACTTTCTTAAATAACCTTAAGTCATACTTGTGCAATGCATGGATAGCATCCCATAATACTATACATGCTAAGTACCACTTTAAGGCCTCATGCTAATACTTCTTGGTTTGGAACCTAGTTCTTCTCTTTAACTTTAGAACACTATGAGGTACTCTCTTAAGCACATCTTAGTTCATTCTTAACTTAAACCCTATGAGATACTTGTTTTAGCATGTCTAGGTTCATTATTAACATGAACCCTATGAGATACATCTTAAGCATGTCTAAGTCCATTTATATCTTGAACACTATGAGGTACTTCATTAGGTAAGTCTTAGTTCAAGTATGCCTTAGAACACTATGAGATGCTTCTTCAAGCATGTCTTAGTTCATTGGATATGGAGATTGCTACTAGAAACCTTAACTCAACTGTGTGAAGGCTTCCATCTATGAGACTTAACTTTGGGAAAACCCACCCTCTACTACGTATGAGTTCCCCCTTTAACTTGGATAGTCCTCACATCAACTAGGTGTGGTTCTCCTTTCTACTTGGAGCCCGGACCCTATCTTGTGTGACAGTCATCTCATTGTCAATATCCACTTGGAGCCAAGCACACACCCCAAGATTTACTATTAAACCTTGCTTAACATTCATGTCTCATGGAAGGATGTCCTTGACAATCAATCTATATTCAATTAACTCTATCACTTTGTACTTTAAAGCATTCATAAGGTAGGTTAGGTGAGTATAGGCCTTTCACCACAATTCTACCTACTAGACTTCTATTCCTCACCTTAGCTTTACTTTCAAAGCCCTAGTAATTCAACATTCTTGACTACAAGACTTAATCTTAAAGCTTTACTTCATTCTAACATCATTCTCATCTAGATTACAAGACACTCATGTCAGAAGCTTCTTATTTTAAGCAATTCTAATCATATTCTTCATTATCAAGAGATTTTAATTATAATTCATTATATAAGGTTCAGTATCAACTTTAGTTAATCATGATCCATCACATGCACTAAAGTCTAATTAAATTCATATATATATGATCCTAATCTTGAACCATTCCTACACATGATATTAATTTTAGAGGATCAATGCTAATTCTTCAATTTCTTCTTTCAAGGCATAAACCCACAACATATCAAATTCATCACATAAACTAGGGTTACCATATAAATAACATAATTCATCAATACATCATGATCCAATACTAAAACAATCATAATTGAGTATTAGCTAACCAATTGGAATCAAACTCAAACACTACCCACACTTTGGAAGAAACCCTAGCATAGATTTGTGGTTTTCTTCAAAATTAGGTAAAACTTAGGGGGATCTATGGGTGGAAGAACCCATAGATGAAGAAAATAACATACCTTAATGAAGATTCACCGCAAATTTGAGGATAAAAGGCAGCCCCTTGAACCCTAGACTTCACCTTGATCTTGTTCTTCTATGGAGTTCTAGTGAGAAAATTATTTTGAGAGGGAGTTGGGGTCTTTAGATGAATGAGTTAATGACATAGTTTAGGGGCCTATTAAGCTTATATAGGGGGCTAAATAACTAACTAACCGACATCCCTTAACCCCTACTTAATTACTAATTAACCCCTAAGTCCCCTAACGAAAAACTAAATTTGCAAATCTGCCACGACTCACGAAACCACCACCCACGAACTGTGGGTGGAGTCACGGAGCGTACTGCACCTCCGTAGTTGAGGTACTGACCTATACAAAGAAGGCCAATGCAGGCCTTGACCCACGACTCTAACCCATGGGGCGTGGGTCCACTCACAGCCAGTAGGTGGCAAACGTAAGTTGCTGAAATTTGACAGCTTTTGGGCTGTCCTAAAGGTCCTTCTCAAGGACCCCTTGGGTGGTCCTTGGGGGTCGTACCTCGACGTATAGCCCCTAAACCTCCATTATAAGTACGGAAATCATTTTTATATGTTTTAATTCTTTTACCACACTCCAAAACTCTTCCGAAAGCCTCTAGAAATCTCTAGTTCAACTTACTATTTTCCGAGGCGTAACAAGGTATGTCTTAGTCTTACTGAAATTTGGAGGGTCAATATTGGTTTCTACGGTTGGTGTCTACGAACCATAGGAAGACCTATGAGCCGTAGACAAGTTCCGTCAAAAGTTTGTCCAAGTAAAAGGTTTCTGAACTTTTCTACGGACCGTAGGTCTAAATCGTATAAGGTCTTCGACAGTTATTTTCCAAGGGTTTTTTGGAAATTTTCCTAATTTTTTAAACCAATACTATGCTATTTTGTCTTCTAAACTAAGCCCTATATATAGATTTTTAGTCCTAAAAGTACCCATTTCAAACCCATTTTTTTGAATTCCCCATAACCTAACCAAATTCACTCCCCAATTTCCTCTAACCCTAAGGAAGAATAAGAAGATCTATGGTTCCATTCAATTTTTTAATTCACCATTCATCTTGGGATTTGAGTATCAAGGTATGTGGGTATTCACCCATGGAATTCATTCCTCCATAAGGTCACCAAATATTCCAATTTCTCAATCTCAAATTCAATTGTTCAGGTTTGGGTTTCAATTCAGTCTTTGTGGGTTTCATCCAATTATGATTAATTATTGTTGATTAAGTCTTCTAATGAATGATTCAATGTTAATATATTTTTTAGTTTAAATTATATTGACCCATGCCTAAATTATGATTTTCAACTATGAACCTATAATGAACCCATGAACCTATGAAATATGAATTGATGAAGATATGCCTGCTTTTATGAAATTATGGTACATGATTTGGGGATGCTTTGAAAGGCAAGTATCAATGTTATTATGAAAGTTTTCTCACATGCTATTATTATCATGATTTTGAAAGGTATTTCTCACCTATGCTTGACTTGTGTTTTAAGGAGCTATTCTATGTTTTGATTTTAATGATGTGGATTGGTGTTGATCATTTCCTTTCCAATGCTAAAATGATATGTGAAATTTATCCATTCCGTTGGGATTTAGACTTAGTACCGAGAGGTTTTTGAGGTGGAGGCTCAAATAGGGTAGTTTCTAGTAGCAACCTATACTCCAAACTAAGTGCATTGTAGGATTGTCTTAAATGATCTAGCTAGTGAATTTACTATAGCAAAAGATGATATGTACGAATTCTACCTTGGCAAGTAGATTCCACTTCATTCAGTGTGAGGGATGTAATGGATTCCATGATATAGCTCTCATGGTCTTATTGTCGATTAAAGCTAATATCCTACAAAAATGACTATGTTTCTTCAAAGATTTTCTTATGTCTCCTATTTTAAATTTATTGACTATATTTCATGATTTATATGTCATTGCTTCTTTAAGGTTTTAAATGTTTAAATATTTATCATGTCTAATATGTTTTAAGCAGTTCATACTACCATGTCTATTTTATGTATATTTCCCCATAATTAGTACATTCCATGTACTAATGCATACTTGTACCTACATTGTTTCAGTAATGTAGGGTTTGATGCTCCTACCTCCAAAACTCGTGGCTAGTTGGTTCCCTTTGTTTCTTGATGGGTGAGTTCTCATGTTTTGAGGGCCGAGATACGTTATAGATTTTTGTCATTTCCATTTTTTACTTTGTATGTGATGTACGGGTTATGTCCCAATCACTTTTCTTATGATTTATTAGATGGCTTCTTGAGACTTATGTTAGACTTCCACTTTGTCAAACTCTTTTGGAATATGAAATGTTATCTTTTGAATTCCTTATTTTTATTATGTTGTATGATGTATGCTGAGTGGTTTGTATAGGGCCTTTCACGATTCTATATGCCATATTACACCTAGGGTATACTTTGTGTCGAGACAACGCTTCTTGGGAGGCAACAAATGTTTTTTTTTATTTCTTTCAATAGCGGGTATTGTGAGTATAGGTTAAAATGAAGTCAAAAAGTTTAAAAGGATGCAGAAGGCAATGCAAAGTACGCAGTTGGTGATGCACCCAAATGATTAGGCAGATATCTTCATGTTTGCCTTTTGCGCAAACGTTTTGGATAAATGGCACTGTTAACTTTGGTGAACAAAGACCAAATCGGTGACTCACCAAATCATACAAGGCGAATTGCATCAGGTTCGCTGAATTGACCATTAGGTTTGAAAGTTATTCAGGTAGTATTGATAGGGTAAAGCTCCTTCGGCGATTCTCTGAATGCATTTTGTGATAATAGTCATAGATCGCCGAGTGTGCCTAGGATGAATAGTCCAAGAGTCTTTTCAAATTTAAAAATCAACCTTTAACGTTGTGAGCTCTTTCACTTCCTGAACTCTCTGTACCTTCATTTGTTTGCATTTGTGTACCCATTTTCATAGATTCCCTTACGTGAAGTGTAGTGTGGTGCATGCTTCTCAATCCCAAGACCCTTATCCCTTGGTTTTTACTTTGTGAGCTTCTCTGAGTTTGGTTTTTGAGGCTTTTAGTGATATTTTTTCTTCATCTTCATGTTTTTTGTATGTGTCTTATGCAATATTGTTGTTATGATTGTTTAATTTGGTAAGGCCATGCTAAATGATAATTATTGAACTTTACCCATGGCTTAGGATAGATGATAATGTGTCTTAACTTGTGAAACTTGAATGTGAAGGTCAAATGGTGTGTTAAATTTGTTGGGTCTTGCTTGATTTAAGTGTTGGTGAAGTCAGATTAGCCCCAGTGTTGCCCAAAAGGCATGTATTTGCCGAATGATTGATACAGTGGCCACTTTTTAAAGGAAAATAGTCAATTAGGGCAATACATTGTGAAATTTAGGGGAAATATGAGCAACTATGGGTAGAATAATATATGGGTAGATTGTAAAACTAATTGGGTAATGGATTCTGTTGCATGTCTATGTTAAAAATCATGAAAAATAGGCATTAGGCTAAAATTACTTGTTCGACGAGCTTATCTTAGCTCACCAAGGTGATTAGGTGAATCACAGAGTAAGCCCTAAATTATTTTCTCAGTTTGAATTTGTGGCCTTGGAACTATCTCATTCGGCGATCTTGTATTAGCATGCCAAAACCAAGTCGGTTAACGACTAACTTGGTAAACCACCAAGTTGGAGTAGTCATCACCTATTATCTAAGGTAATCTTGGGGAACACTTAAGTGTGCTTGAAGAGGTTGTATGGGCGGTCACTTCTTGTCTCACTCAAGTGTGTCTTAAGAATATATTAGGTAGAGGTCCTATGGTAATGAAATGACATGTGTTCTT
>JAJOOR010031280.1:0-17502 GCA_036250505.1 Solanum acaule | reverse complement strand
GGAAATCAATAATTGCTAGAGTTGCAAATTAATCTCCAAAGTTACAAAGTAAAACTAGAATAATAATGTCTAACCCCCAAAAACGAGGTTTACATGTCCTATTTATAGAAAACAAATCCTAAATAAAAAGGGAAACAAATTAAGGAAAGTTTTGTTCAGGTACGCGTCTTCAGTTCACGAGACCGACTTACGGACCGTCGATGGATCTACGGTCCGTAAGTCCCTTCCGTCGATCGGGACTTAGAAAATATTTTAGTTTCCAAAAGTCAGCTCCTCTGAAGCAAACGACGGACCAACAGTACGGACCGTAGATTGATCTACGGTCCGTCAATCCCCTCCGTAGCTCCATACTTAGAATCTTCAGAAATCAGGTACTGGAACCCTCGCAGTATCACTCTACGGATCATCAGTACGGTCCGTAGATCAATCTACGGACCGTCAATGGGTATCGTGGTTCCACACTTAGTCAGATTTCCCTGATTTGTCCTCAATACCATGCCTGCTGATCTACGGTCATCACCTACGGACCGTGGATGGACCTACGGTCCGTAGATCACCTCTATGAATGCCCTGGTTCTGCATTTCTTTCAGCTGTCTCTATACTTCCGCGCCTGAACACCTTTCCTGCAAATCATGATAAAAACACATAAAAACCAATATAAAAAGGCCCTAGACACACACAACTTGTAAGTGAAATGTATTAGAAATACCGTAAACTCACGGTATATCAATAGAGGCTGCTGATGATGAAGATGCCCCAGAGACTTCAGTGATTCCTCCCACTACCACCGGAGAAGTACAGAGGGATGGGACAACATATGAGGAGTCGAATACAGAGACCGACAAGGAGCTGATGAGGAGTCGAATGCAGAGACCGACAAGGAGCAGATGGCGGTGCACGATGATGAGATGATAGAGAGCCGAGTTGAGAGCATATTTAGAGATTTGCCAGATCTTGTGGAGACAATTGTGCAGCCGGTGATCCAGTTATCCCTGACTAGACGTCCACAATAACTCCTAGTGGATCTGGAACTGCTATTTCTTTTGAGGTGATTCCGAGCACTGATGCCCAAGTCCAAATAGTTGCATAGCCTAGACAGATAGAGAGACTGCATAGACAAGATCCTTTCTTTACCTCCTTCTCTGTCTTACTTTCTTTCACTTTTTGATACTTTACTTCATTTGCATTTGAGGACAAATGGTTTTTATTTGTGGTGGGGTGAGGCCCACCTTTTGTGTGAATATTGATGCTTCGCTGTTTTCTGCATATAATTGGGTCATTTTGCTTATAATTGTGTCTTACACTGCTTCTTGTGGATGTTTGAGCTTGTGGCTCCTTTTATTTTAAATTGTAAATGATTTTTACCCTTCCGAAAAATCTTAAATTTTTGCCACCTCTTGTACGTTTGGAATGTGGCAGTTCTTTAGCAAATTTGAGTCTCGGTTTTGATCAATATCATGACTCAAATAGTGCTCATAATCGAACGAACATGAATGTGAGACTAAGATGAGACCAAGTGAAGTTACATAGTCAATATGTGAACTCTTTGCATCTCGTTGTGACTAGCCAATTATCGAATTGATTCTCTTGTGATGAACATTGCTTACTAGCAAAAGTGTGGAGTCTTGTTTGACTCTGGTGTCAATGCCTTGTGTGATGAGCTTAGTGTGAACCATGTATGATGACACCTAGAATTTGCCCTGTTGGTCCGGTCGACTAAGTAAGGCTATCTCTTGATATGATCTTAGGCAACTTCAAAAAAGTGTGAGCCAATTTGATATATATCTCTTTTGTGGCCTACCTTGTGAGTTTGTCAACCTCTTTTAAACACCCCTTGAGCCTTACCTTTCTTTGGAAGAAACTTGATGAAAACATGACCTTTCTTAATCCACTACCCATAATCCTCGTGATTTGTGGTTGATTGTGTTGTGAAAAGAAAAGGCAAGTCAAGAAGTGCAAGAAAAGTCCCTTTTAACCCATGGTGTTGAGAAAAATGGAACCCCTCCATACAAAAAAAAAAAGACAAGAGAAAAGAAAAAGAAAAAGTTTTGAAATAAAGTTATGAGAAATGTCAAAAGAAATGGGATTCCGAACAATCCATGGAAGTGAATAATGGGATGACTTATGAGCACTAAAGAAATTGATGAAAGAAGAGGAAATGGAGTGTTGAAAGCACCACATTTCACGAGGATGAAAGTCACTAAGCCTAAATGACCATACCTTTGCACTCAGCCCCATTACAAGCCTTGAAAAGACTTTTTTGATCTTGAGTGAGCTGAAACAATTGTTGATTGGAAAATACGGGAAACCTATGGGTGAAAGCATGCACTGTGTTCTTCTTTGTGAGAGTGAGTGTTGCATTTGATTCCCTAATTTTAAATTATTAAACCATTGTGTGTGAATATGGAATCATTCTTTGTGTGAGGGCATTCAAATACATTTGTTGAGCTCGAACTTGCATTTGAAGCAGGTATAGTAAGCTTGAGAATCTTTGATAATGGTGTGTCACAACTTGAGTCTTTGAGTATACAATTGATTCTTGCATGAGTAAGTTGAGTCTTGTTGTGTACATTCATGGTTAAGTCTTGTGTAGCACTGTTTGAGACATCCTTTTTGGACTACCGAACTTGAGTTTTACTTGAGGACAAGCAAAAGTTTAAGTTGGGGGTGTTGATGAGTCCACAATTTGGACTCATTTAGGGTTATATTTTGATAGAATTAGTGTCCCCAAATGCATATTTTGTCTCAATATATGATGAAAATCCTTAATTTTAGGTATTTGGAGTTTGAGGCAAAGCATGGATACTACTTGACAAGAAGGAACAAGGCGACTGAAAAAAACGAAGAAATGAAGGCCTGAAGATCGCCGAGCCTAGTTGGCGAGTCGCCGATCGCCCTGGATATCGCCTTTTGTTCTAGTGTGCTGAGCCTTGAAGGAAAAGGTCAAGTTGGCGATGAAATGGAGCAGTCGGCGCATTGCCGATCAGTTCCGCGAAGCAGTACCTATCACCCAACGACTCAAAATGCGAAGAGCCTGAAGGCTAAAGCAGGAAGGTGATGAAATCGACCAAAAGGTGGATTGCCGAGCGTATCGGTGATCCCGACTAACTGCACTGAATGGTCCTCGGCAACACAAAATTTCAAACACTATAAATACTTTTTTAAATTTATCATAGCATATCATAGGACTTCTATTATTCGAACTTTTTACAGTTTTTGAGAGAGTTAAGTTTTAGAAGGTTTTTGAGACTTTGTTCTAAGACCTTGAAGATTCAAAGGGTTTCAACTCCAAGAAATTGGAAGTGGGTCTTGAAGAATATTCACTCTTGACGTGTTTTAAAACTTAACTCTTCATACCCAGTTGATGGAAATTGATATTGGTATAAATTTTTATCTCTTTTACGTGTCTAGCTAAAACCCCAATTCTTGGGGTGTGATTTTGTGAATATGGGATAAATTATCTGTTGGGTCTTGCTTGTTGATGGTTTATTTTTTGTTTAAATGTGATTTCGTTTAGTAATTATGTATGAACTTAATGGGATTGTAGTTGCAAATACGATTTCATCGTTGTGTTTATGGCTTGCTTGAGAGAGAAGTCATAAAACTAAGACTACTAAATTGATAGCTGGTGGTATTGGGTCGACATGGGTTCAGCTCGAGAGAGTGAATCCTAGTCCTTCTCCCACACATTCAGCTTGAGAGAGTGAATGGTTTAAGGTGTAGGCTGTGTTTAATGCGGCAACTCGGTGTTCGAGAGAAATCGAGTTGATTCGGGGTAAGTTGCTCAACAGAGAATTTACCCCCACTATAGTCTAGCCTAGTCGCAAATGCTCAACAATTTACTATCAAGAGCATGTACCCGATAGTCTAGTTTAACCCGTATTCCTATCACATCCCAAGAATCCCGTCTCCATATCTCATTTCTTTATATTTTTGCTGTTTTTAGTTGTTAATTAATACAAACCCACATTGATAATTGACTCTTGCGTCAACCCTTAGATTTAGTATGTTTTTTTTTGTTAATATTTATAGCTATGACTAACTAGAGCTTGATTTTATTTTTGTATTAATTCTCAAAACCACTCCATGTAGGAACGATCCCAACCCTTGGTTGGGTTATATCACTTCACACAACCGTTTGGCACTTGAATCGAAATATTGTCAGTAGATTACGTCGAACAACACACATATGCCCCTCCATCTTTTAAATTTGAGCATGTTGTGTATGATTTTGTGAAAATCCTTACAACTCTTTCTGTGACTTTTGATTCGTTAGCAATTTAAATGTCAACGCCACTTGTATTTTGAAAAGGAAATAAGAGTTTGAACCATCTTAATTGATCTTCATGCCATGTGTGGTGAGTTGTTGAATAATGCCTTGTGTTTGCTTATGTCACTCAGAACTTGCTCGGTTAGTCTTGATATGTTGGTCTTGATTGAGCTTGGTTGGAGAAATGATCTTCGGCTTTCTTTGATTAATCTTAAAGTCCACTTGGCCTAAAAATCCGAACTTTGCACATATTATATCCTTAGTTGTCCCCTTTGAGCCTTATCCTTTTTATTGACAACCACATTACATGCCTTGTCCTTTTTGAAAAAGTAATCCTCTTTTGAGCATTTCCCTCATTGAACATGAAATTATGAAAGATGAGGCTAAAATCCTAAGTTGGGGGTGTTACGGGAAACTCATTGAAGGGATACTTACTACATGAGGGCTTGATAATTGTTTTTTGAAAAATGGAGGAAAATCTTAAAGAAAGAAAAAGCTTTGAAAAAGAAAGGAAGTTAGTGAATAAATGAGACTTGGATCCTCCAAAGGTTGAAAATGGTTGCATGTGGGGCATATAGAATTATTTAAAAAAAAATGAAGAATAATGTGAAATGTGCATTGAGTTGAAAAGTGAAGAAAAGTGGAAAAGTTAGTAAATGATGAGTCATTGTGTAGTGTTCAAGGAGGGAGTAGTCACTTGTACCAAAATGATGATAAGATTTGGGTACAAAGTTTACTTTCTGGATCAATCTGCTCCTGGGATGAAATAACGACAAAGTTTCTTGATAAATATTTCTCACAAGCAAAAACAACTAGAGTGAGGAAGGAGATCAACAATTTCAGTCAACTAGAATCAGAGACAGTGTTTGAAGCACATGAAGGATTCAAGGAATTATTGATGAGGTGTCCACACAGAGGAATAGAACCATGGTTGCAGTTGAAAAATTTCTGGGAAGGGTTATCGCCTAGGTCACAGAGGATATAAATAATGCAGTGGGAGGACCAATCATGAAGAAGATTGCCGACGAAGCAATTGAAATCCTTGATGAACTTGTATCATTGGGTTGTAGAGAATTCTAAAAGAAAGAAGAGTGCAGGGGGCATTGAGTTGAAACTTACACTACCTACAGGCACAAATTTCATCGATTGCGAAAGATGTAAAGCAGTTTACTCTAGCCTAGGCACAACTGACATAATCAATAATATGTGATTTTTTTGCAGGGGGACATCCTACTAATGAATGTCAATAAGTTCCACTTGCAAAAGAAGAGGTTAATGCTGTTGGAAACTTTAATAGATGGAACTATCAAGCAGGGAACAATTTCAATGCAATGAGGCAAAGGCATCCTGGATTCTCATGGAGTTCACCGAATGGTACTTTGAATGCTTGGCTACAGAACAATATGAGAGGACAAGGACAAGCACCTCACGGGTACCAAATTACCAGCGACAATAATATCAGCCTTTGAAGGGACAACAAGGGAACCAATCCAGTTTGGAAGAGATGTTTAAAAGTTTCATCACCAAGGTAGATGAGAAATTTGAAAATCAGAGTGCGTCTCTTCATAATTTGGAGACGCAAATGGGATAGATTGCAAATCAAATTTCTAAAATAACTCCTGAAACTCTACCAAGTGACACAGTGAGGAATTCAAATGATTTGGTGGTTGTAACATTGCATTCTGGGAAGATGTTGAGTGATAATTGTCAAAGTCCAATAGAGAAGTCAAGAGAAAGCCAAGTGAAGACACGAGAATCTCATGAAACCAAGAAAGGTAAGGACAAGTTAGAAGTTGAAGGGGATAAAAACATATCTCCATTACCTTTTCCTCAGAAGATGAAATGAGAGAAGCTTGATAAATGTTTCGGAAAGTTCCTTAAGATGCTAAAATAACTTCATGTAAATATCCCATTTACAAAGGTTGTCACACAAATTCCTGCATATGCAAAGTTCCTAAAGGAAATTCTGTCTAGCAAGAGAAAATTGGAGGAAACATTAGTAGTCAAGCTTAATGATCATTGTACTACCATCCTTCAAAATACACTACCTCAAAAAAGTGGTGATACGTGTAATTTCACTATTCCTTGTGCTATAGGAAAGGTTAGATTTGAGAAGTCATTAATCGACTCAGGGGCGTCTATAAACCTCATGCAACCGTCAATTTTCAAGAAATTGGAAGGAGAGCTTAGAATAATTAAGTCTATCCCTGTGTGCTTACAATTGGTAGATTAATCTACAATCCTTCCTGAAGGAATAATTGAAGATGTTTTAGTCAGGGTGGACAAGTTTGTGTTTCCAGTTGATTTCATAGTGGTGGACATGGAAGAAAGCAAGGAGGTTCTGTTGATTCTTGGGAGACCATTTATGGCTACTGGCAGAGTAATACTCAATGTATATGAAGAGCAATTGATGCTCAAAGTTGGAGAAGAGAAAGTAGTTTTCAATATGAAGAAGATGATGAAAGTACACCAAGATAAGGAAAACATCTAGTCCTCTTTCAAGGTAGATATTTTGACTAATTTGGCTGAAGAGTATAAGAATGAAAACTTTATAGAGGAGTTCAGGAGAGACGCTTATGAGAATGCAAGAATTTTCAAGGAAAACATAAAAGTATGGCATGATAGTCTTATCAAGACAAAATAATTTAAGGAAAGAGACAAAGTGCTACTTTACAATAGTAGATTGCGCCTTTTTCCTGGAAAATTCAAATCAAGATGGACGGGACCATATGTGGTGAAGAATGTAAGTTCATATGGTGCAATTGAAATCTTTAATGCAAAAGGAACTGAAAGCTTCAAGGTTAATGGGCACCGTTTAAAGAAATATGTGGTTGGAGGATTTGAAAAACAATCTTCTAACAGTATCATTGAATAACCCAAACTGGGTTACCTGGGTCGTGCCACTGCGTTAAATCATACTCTTACGGGGAGGCAACCCAACACTAAAAAATATAGTTGCTCGTCTGTGCGCATAGGCGGATCCCATTCAAAACGCGTGACCAGTGCGCCACAACAGACGAGGTCACTGTCTCACCGTGCGACCAAGCAATCAGCGTGCGGGTGTCCCACCAGGTAAGTTAAGTTTTTGTTTCTTATTTTATTTTATAAATAAATAAATTAATTAAATTGCTTGTTTATGTAACACTCTGGAAATTAGTAGGCTAAACTAGAGCTTAACGTGAGGGTTAGAGTCATGAATATAACTCCCCGTACTTAAAATAAAGGATTTCGTGTTAGAATGTCAAGGTACTACCCCTCAAGGACCAATCATGGGCCCTTGAGGAGGACCCCTGGAAACTGCCAAAAAATAGTGAACCATGATAGGACCCACGCCCCATGGGTGGAGGGTCCGTGGTTTGGCCAAAAGTTACAGTCACCAAACCACGATCGACCAGCACGAACCGTGGGTCCAACCACGGCCCGTCAGCATGGTCTAGGGGATGGTGACCTGGGAGCAATTTTGGTGGTTAAGCTTTGGGGTATTTTGGGTCTTTTCGGTTTTAATTAATATTAAGTGGTATTGTTTTAGCCTAATTTAGACCACCTATATAAGGATTTTAATCCCCTAAATTAATTTATTTAACTCATTATTCTTAAAACCCAAATCAATTCCCAAAACTTAATCCTCACCAAAATAATTCTCTCTCTAGACTTAGATAAGAAGAAGAAGAAGAAGGAATATAGAGCTAGGGTTCAAGGACCAAGGTTTCTCACACCAAATTCATACGGCTTTGTGATCAAGGTATGGTAGTTCTTCATCCATGGAGTCCCTCCAAACCCCAATTTCAAAGATAGAAATCCCCAAAAGCTAGAGTTTGATTCCAAAGTCATGGGTTCCTTTTAAAAATGATTATAATGCTTGAATTACATTATATTATGTATGAATTGATTATTCCTTATGGTTTTTATGTTGAAATCCCCAAAACCCATGAAATCACCGAATTTCCCAATAATGATCTTGTGATGTAGGTTTGTTGATGAAAGAAGAATGTTGTGCAATGCATGGATAAGACCCCATAAATCTCACCCATGCTAAGTAAACCTCCGTGGGCCAACATTCATTTTCATCACCTTTAACACATTGAAAACTCATATAAAAGCTTCTTGAGTAACCATAGTTCATGATTCATATTCTTGTTGTTGTTGTTGTGAGAATAAGCCTTAACTGACATGAGACCATGTGAGTTATACATGATCCCCCAGTGTTATCCACGCCGAAAAGGGGTGTCCTACTTACCTAAGATATAACCATACTCTTAGCTTATGTGGATCCACTAGCTAAACAACCTATGGGGGCACATAGTTTATGGGATAAGGATATTGCCGCTAGAAACCCAGACTCAACTATTGTAAAATGTCTCCATCTCATGAGACATACTTTAGGAACCTAGAGTCATCTAATGTAAAAGGATCCCATTGGCAAGCCGGACTCAACTAATGTAGAAGCAATCATTAATTCCCACAAAGTACATATTAAGTCATAACTGATTCATTGAGATAGCTCATTAGATCATGCGTGAGAATAACCTTCCACCGTCCATGTCTACATATAGATTCAATAGGTGAGAAATCCTTTCAACCTTAGAATCTCCATATTGTGAGAAAACCTTTCACATCATATCATTTTCAGGTATTTGGAGTTTGAGGCAAAGCATGGACACTACTTGGCAAGAAGATACAAAGTGGCTAAAAGAAGGAAGAAAAGATGACCTGATGATCGCCTAATCCATTAGGCGCGTTGCCGAAAGGCCTACAACCTCATCTAATGTTCCAGGGTGCTTAGCCCTGAAGAAAAAGGTCAAGTCTTCTAGGAAAGGGAGCAGTCGACGAATCGCCGAGCAGTTCCGCGAAGCATCACCATCTCGCCCAATGATTCAGAACGCAAAGATGTTGAAGGCAAACACTGAAAGGCGATGTACCAGACCAAAGGGCGGATCGCCGAGTGGATCGATGATCCCGACTAACTGCGTCGAATGGATCCTTCGCAGCACACTTTCTAAAAACTATAGATACTAGTTAAAATTTATTTTAGAAAGAGATTTTTTTGGCATAGACATTTTATTTGGAGAGATAATATTTAACAATTCTAAGTTTTAGAGGGTTTTGGAGACTTTGTTCTAAGACCTTGAAGATTTAAAGGGTTTCAACTCCAAGATATTGGGCTTGGGTCTCGAAGACTACTAAATTGATGGCCGGTGGGATTGGGTCGACATGAGGTAGAGAGTGAACCCTAGTCCTTCTCCCATACACTCAGCTCGAGAGAGTGAGTGGGCTAAGGCGAAGGTTGTTCTTCATGCGGCAACTTGGTGTTCGAGAGAAACCGAGTCGATTTGGGGTAAGTTGCTCGAGAGAGAATTTACCCCCACTATAGTCTAGCCTAGTCACAAATATTTAACAATTTACTATCAAAAGCATGTACCCGACAATTTAGTCTATCCCGTATTTCTATCACATCCCAAGAATCCCGACTCCATATTTGCGTCTTTTATTATTACAGTGTTTTAGTGTTACTTGTTTACAAATCCACCCCCCATTGATAATTGACATCCGTGTCAAACCCTTTAATTTGTTATGTTTTCACTTGATAAATATTTTAGCTACGGGTAACTTTAGTATTTTCGCGCTTAACCACTAATTTTCAGGAACATCTCCCTTAGGACTCGACCCCAACCCTTGGTTGGGTTACATTATTATTGTACGATCGTAGACACTTGCATTGGATGTTGTGTCTTGATTACGCAAACATCATTCACTCAGAATGACCTAAATTTGAGACAGTGAAGGTGGATGGAGTCACTCAAGGATTATGATGTTACCATCTAGTATCATCTGGGTAAGGCTAACGGGGTGGCAGACACATTAAGCTAGAAGGCGGTCAGTATGGGTAGTCTAGCTTGCTTGAGTTTGTCCAAGCAACCTTTTGCCAGGGAGATTCAAACCTTGGAGTCTAAGTTCATGTAGTTGGGCATCTCAGAGAAAGGTGAGGTGTTATCCAGCATTAAGGTTAGGCCTACTTTCATTGATGAGATCAAGGGCCAACACTTTGAGGATGAGAGTTTGAATGAGCTCAGAAAGAAGACAGTGTTTGGAAAGGCACAAGATGTGGCTCTTGATTCGAGTGGCGTGCTCAGTTTTAAGGAAAGAACTTGTGTTCCCCGAGTGGATTACTTGATTTAGAAGATGTTGATAGAATCCCATGGTTCACGGTATCCATTCATCCGGGTGTCACCAAGATGTACCGAGATTTGGAACGGCTTTATTGCTGGCCTGGCATGAAGAAAGAAATAGGTAAGTTTGTGGCTAAGTGCCAAAACTGTCAGTAGGAAAGGTATGAGAACCAAAGGCTTGCAGGTTTACTTCACCGAATGCCAATTCCTGAATGGAAGTGGGAAATGATAGCTATGGATTTCGTGGTTGGTCTTCCCAAGACCTTGGGAAAGTTTGACTCCATTTGGGTAGTGGTTGACAGACTGACTAAGTCAGCCCTCTTAATTCCACTCAGAGTAGACTATAATGCTCATCAGTTAGCTAAGATTTATGTGAAAGAGATAGTGAGGCTGCATGGGGTGCCCCTTTCTATCATCTCGGATCGTGGTACGCAATTCACATCAAGTTTTGGGGAAAATTTCATGAAGAGTTGGGCACTGAACTCACTTTTAGCACAGCCTCCCATCTATAGACGAACGGGTAGTCAGAGAGAACTATTCAAGTGTTAGACGATATGTTGAGGGAATGTGTGATTGACTTTGGAGGGTATTGGGATAAGTTCCTACCTTTGTGTGAGTTCTCCTGTAATAACATCAGCCACTCCAACATTGGCATGGCACCGTTCGAGGCACTTTATGAGAGGGGATGTAGATCACCCATAGGGTGGTTTGAGGCTGGAGATGTGAAAACTTTGAGGGTTGATTTGGTGAAGGATGCTCAGGATAAGGTAAGAAACATCCAATCTAAGCTTCTAGCAGCTCAGAGTCGATAGAAAAAGTATGCAGACCGTAAGGTAAGGGACATGACATTTCAGGCTGGTGAGCAAGTTCTTCTAAAAGTGTCACCCATAAAGGAGGTGATGAGTATCAACAAAAAGGGCAAGCTTAGTCCTTGATACATCGGGATATTTGAGATTCTTGACTGTGTAGGGCCAGTGGCTTATAGGTTGGCCTTACCGCCTAGCCTATCTAGAGTCCATCCAGTGTTTCATGTGTCCATGCTGAAGAAGTATCATCGGGATGGGGATTGCATCATTAAATGAGACTCAATTTTCTTAGACAAAGACCTTCAGTAGGAGGAGGAACCGATTTCAATTCTTGATCGTGATGTCCGGAAGCTAAGGACCAAGGAAATAAAGTCCGTGAAAGTTTAGTGAAAGCATCGTCTAGTTGAGAAAGCTACCTGGAAAATCGAGAAGGACATGCGGGAAAAGTATCCCCAATTATTCGGCGATTCAAGTACTACTCTACTCTTGCCTTAGCCCTTTTCTCCTAGTTTGTCACTCAGGGACGAGTGATGGGTAAATTTGTATCGATTGTAACGACCCATTCTCGTCGTTATGAAAAAGCCAATGGGGAAAGAATTTGGGTCAGAAAACTTCTGATTAGTAACTTGGAAATTTCTAGCCTAGGCCAGATTTGTATGAAATATGAGTCATGTGAGGTATAGGGAAATTTAGTAGTGAATGGGGAATTTAATTATGAATTTTATCACATGAGTGGATATCCAAGATGTTAAGGAGCCCATACGGCTTTATGAATTCGAATTCGGGCGAGTAGAACTCTCGAAACTGATCTTGGCATGAATGGGTAGTTTTATAACGTCCTGCTTTGAAAGTGTGTTGTGAAATGGGAGCTTGGAACTCAAATTCCGAGATTTTGTCTCCGTGCAAGCCACTGGGGTGGGATTAATCTTGCTAGGGTGGGGCCGCTGTGGTGGGATGGGGTCCGCCGTGGCGGGCCAGTCGCAAAATAAGTCAGGGAAAAACCCCTAAATCGTTATTTTTCTGCAAAACTTCATTCTTGAGAGCTAAGGGACGAACCAAAGCAGTTTCTTGACAGATTGCCACGATTTCTAGCGCTAAAGGTAAGATTATTACTCCCCTAATCCGTATTTCGATTCTTAGAACTTAGAATCTTGGGTAATTATCATTGGGGGAGGGTTTTGGCCTGAAGTTAATGGTGGGGAAAAGCCCTAGTTGAACATTAAGATCATGAGTTTGGTCTTGGGTTAATGAAATTGTTATTATCCAAGTAAATTAGACTTTATTTATTGATCCTTGCATGAATTACTTGTTTATAGACTAAGAACAAGCTGAAAGACTTCAAAAAGGGAAGACTGAAGTGTCTTAGGAGTATTCAGGCTTGGTTTCGAGGTAGGTGATAGTTCTATTTCCTGATGTGTGATATATGCTGGTTAATTCCTTAAATGTATGTATGCATGTATGTGAATAGGGAAATATGAATAATTCTAATGAAATGATTATGTGTGAACAATTACATGTCATGAACTTATTACTTGATTTTATGACTGAGTACTATTCATTATGAGTGTAATTATGACTGTGGTTGTGCTGAATGGATCGGGTGTCAAGTTTCGACACATATATTGGATCGGGTGTCATGTTCTGACACATATATTGGAATATGAGTGTCACGTTTCGACACATGTTATTGGATCTGGTGTCATTTCCGACACACTAACAATTTGGATGTGGGTTCCATGAGAGGACAACTTGTGATGAATACGTTCATATCTAATTGTCATTGAAATTGGGGAATTGTATGTTACTCCTAAAATGATAATTGAAACATGCATTATGTATATGTGTGCTTACTGTGTTGTAATTGCTTGTGTATATTGTACTTACCGGAGTAGCCGCGTGATCCTACTAGTACATTGTGGTTTGTGTATTGATACTGCACTTGCTCTTTCTTTGTTGAGTACAG
This sequence comes from Solanum acaule, assembly GCA_036250505.1. Lineage (NCBI taxonomy): Eukaryota > Viridiplantae > Streptophyta > Magnoliopsida > Solanales > Solanaceae > Solanum > Solanum acaule. The sequence goes on along the minus strand of JAJOOR010031280.1, from coordinate 4,295 downwards.
GGTATCGTCAGGCGGCTACTGACAAACCTCAGTTAGGAGATTATTGATCGAGACCGGATTCGAGGGTGAGCCAGTTCTTTCAGGTTGCCATGGATCCTTTTTTTGTTTAGTCCATTCTCTTCGGACTCAGACTATATGTTTAGATTTGTTATGTTTAGTTTTCGGGGTTGCACCCCCTTTTCTTAGACTTGGTGATTGGTAGAGTTTTGGTACAATGACTTTCAGTTCTAGGGCTTGAACTTCCGCGATGTTTTTGTTAGTTGTTTTGGTTTAGACCTTCAGAGTTTATGGAAACTCCGTATTGATTTAGTCATTTAAACCTGCTTCCGTATCTTTAAATGTCTTAGTCTCTAAAAAATTAGTTAGACGGGTTGTAGTAATGGTTCTCCCACCGGAGGGTTAGTGTGGGTGTCAATTACAGCGGTCTGGGTCGTGACAACATTTGAATATTGTGTTGGGGTGAAGACTTGAGCAGTTTTTATTTATTTTTTTCTTTTTGAGTTTGCCGTTCCTTTTTAAAATTTTAAAAGTTTTGAACTTTTGTGAAGGTTAATGAGTAAGTTTACACATTTTTAAAAAAAATTTAAATTTAATTTTTTTTTTTTTTAATTTTGGAATTTCAAGCTATTTAATTTTTAGTTATTTATAAACTAAATTTTAATAACTTTATTATAACACCTTTTAAAACTATTTTAGAAGTGGGAAGTTAACGTGTATAGTATAATTTTTTTCTTTTACATTTTTAAGGTACAATTTAGTAATCGTAAATAATGTCCAAATTAATATAAATATGTTTCTACCTATCCTATTATTTTACGGAACAAAATAAATTGAACATGAAAGGGAAAAGGAAGTGAACATATATCTGATTTCCCTACTTTGCGGAGGAGTTTTAAAACTGGCAACCACCTTTTGGTGAAAAACGTGACACCGATTCTTTTTAAATATTGATATAAAAATAAATGTTTTAAATTGTATTTGTAATTTAATATAGTTATATAAAATTAGAATTTATATAATAATCGTAATTATTTATTTTGTTATTTTTTATTTAGTTTAAGATATATACAAATAAAATAAAAGATTATCAACACAATTTTCCAGTGATTATAGGACTGTGTAGTAGTGGATGGATAATAGAGAGTTATGAAACTGTTTGTTCTGTAACTATTTTTTAAAATTAATAATTTATATTTATATAAACTATATATAAAGAGAATTTAAAAATAATAATAATTAAAATGATTAAAATATATAATTATGCATAAGCAAATCTATTTGAAACTAATTTCGATATTACGCAAATTTTTTAAAAATTGATTTTTAATATTTCTTAAATTGAATCTTTTCATATCTAGTATTTCGATATTATGACATGTGTATTAATTTAATAAAATAACTGAATTAATTATTTATATATATATATATGTATTTTATGTTAACGTTTTGTCAATTGATATTTTATTTAATTTTTGGTCAATCGTCATGGTTTTTAGTTTTTTTATTTTTTATGTTTTAGATAGTTAATTTTTTTTCAATCAGTTACCTATATTTTAGAAATCAATATTGCCTTTTCCATAAATAAAAATTAAAAAAATAAAAACATTTACATAAATTTGATCCAACAAATTTTAAAATAATTAACTTCCACACGTTTGTTTGGTTTTCTTTTCAAATATAATTTTATAATATGTTTTTTTAAATAATGTTTTTTTTATGCTGACAAGTGAAACTTTTTACTTCTCCTAATATATATATATAGATAGATATTATTTTTCCATCGAAGATTAAAATTATTTTGACTCTGTAAACCTTGATCCTTTTTTATAATGTTAATTATTCAACTTAATTTTTTGGTTGAACTAGTCAATTTTGTGAAAATATTTTTTTGTTGAAATAATAATAATAATAATAATGTCATAATGCCTTATATACTTTAATATATAAAAGTATTTATTTCATTAATTAACTTTACTAATGAGTTTCTTAAATTTTATTTATTTATTTATAGGGTTCATATTTATGACATAAAAAATAATATATTTTGCCATATCAAATGCCTTTTTTATGATAAATTTAGTTAAGTGATTTTGTTGATACAAAATTCTAAGTTGAGTGATTTTATTGATACAAAATAAAGTTCAATAACTTTATTACATAAATTTCTAAAGTTGAGTGCCTTTTGAGATATTAACTCTGAAAATAAACAAAAAGCGTAATCACATAAAAAGAAACATAATTATAAATACATCACTATAAGCTAAAGACGAGAACAACTAATAACCATTAAAGAGCCTAATCTATTTCATCAAAAGGAGGAAGAGAGAGGAGAACGTGAGAGACGTAAATATATGTATATGTGTAAAGGTCTGTAAGAATTAAGAGGATTGCCTTTTTATTTAAAATTTGACCACTTGAGTTGTTATTCTAACCGAATTAGATTTAGATATGACCAAATTGAGTCAAACAACTAAATTCGGCCAAAGTTAAAATGAGATGGAAGATTATCGATTAATTATTTGAGCTTCTTAATTTAAACAAGACAAAGTAATCATCGTCATAACTTAATTATTTAAGGCTGAGAACTAATTATACGTTATTATTAAATTTGCTAATTTAAAGGAAATAAATATGTATTTATACTAAAGACTATTTTTAGTCTATTTATTAAAAATATTTATGTGAAATATGAAAAATAAATCAATACATAAAATTATATAATTATTTATGAAAAACTAATAAAAGTAATTAGAGAAAGCTTTTTAAATATTTATAGAATTTTTTAGAGACGATTTTTTCCAATTGTTTGAAATTGAAGAAGCTTGATAATTAACTCGAATTACATAAGGTCAAAATTGGATGTCAACAGTCAAGTCATGTGATTTTCACATTCACATTAGGGTTCAGGGTGACTACTATCACACCCTATCTTAGGGATGTAACTGGCACTTGGTTGCGCACATGGCACTGAGTCAATTTTTGTTGGACAACTATTGTAACGACCTTTTCCCCTCGTTAGGAAAAAGCCAATAGGAAAAGAATTGGGGCCAGAAAACTTTTGGGTAGTGACTTGGAAAATTCTAGCCTAGTCCAGACTTGGACGAAATCTGAGTTAGGCACGGTCTACGAAAATTTGGTAATGAATGGGGGATCTAATTATGAATTTGATCACATGAATAAATAGCTGAGATCTTAAGGAAATCGTGCGACTTTACGGAATCGAATTCGGGCGAGTAGAACTCCCGAAACTGATCTTAGCATGAAATGATAGTTTTTGAACGCCATGGATCGAGGGTGTGTTGTGAAATGGGAGTTTGGAACTCAAATTCTGAGTTTCTGTCTCCATGTAAGCCGCTGGGGCGGGATTATTTCCACCAGGGCGGGGCCGCTGTGGTGGGATGGGGTCTGCCGAAGTGGCTCAGTCGCGAATTAAGTCGGGGAAAAACCCCAATTTCGTTATTTTTCTGCAAACTTCACTCTTAAGAGTTAGGAGATGATCCAGGATGAGTTCTTGAAAGTTTTCCACGACTGTTGGGGCTAAAGGTAAGGATTTTACTCCCCTAATCCATTTTTCGATCAGTAGAATTTAGATTCTTAGTTCATTATTATCGTGGGAGGGTTTTGGCCTGAAATTGATGGTGGAAAAATCCCTAGTTGCACATTAGAATCATGGGTTTCGTTTTGGATTATTGGGTTTGTTATAATCTGGGTAATTATACCTTAATTTATTGATCCTTGCGTTATATTAATTGTTTGTAGACCTAGAACAAGCGGAAAGAATCCGGAAAGGGAAAGATCAAGTGTCTTAGGAGGATTCAAGGTTGGTTTCGAGGTAGGTGATGGTTTGTTTCATATTTGTGTGTTGTATGTTGGTAATTGCTTTATTGTAATGCATGTATATATGTGAACAAAACACTATTGATCAAACCAAATGAATTGAGTATGAATGAACAACAATATGCGATGATTCACCACTTGATTGTATGGTTATGAGTATGTACATTATGAGTGTGAATGTGAATATGGTTGTGTTGATTGGATCGGGTGTCACGTTTCGACACATACATTAGATTGGGTGTCACATTTTGACATATATATTGGATCAGGTGTCATGTTTCGACACATATATTGGATCGGGTGTCACGTTCCGACACACTAATTGGGATTGGGTGTCACGTTCCGGCACACTAACAGTTTGGGCATGGGTTCCATAAGAGGACTATTGAATTATCGTGTCTACTTGTTATTGAGAATGTGGAACTGTATATTGCTAGCTACTGAAATGATAACCGATG
>JAJOOR010031279.1:0-14707 GCA_036250505.1 Solanum acaule | reverse complement strand
GATCCATAATAGGTTTAACAGAAGTAGACATGAGCAACAATGGAGGAATTTTTTACTGTAGTCCAGATTTCATGATAAATTCAAATGAATTTGGAAAAATTCATAAAAATAGGTATACAAACGAAGGGTTACGAAGAAATGAACTGTGGAAACAATTTACTAGTTTGTGTTGGCTTTATAGGAAAACTAGCCACCAATAGCAGTTCAAGGTTTAAAATAAAAATAGACGATGCAGTAGGTATAATGGGAAATAAAGGAATCAAATTAATGAAACCTTTAAAAATAAATTCAGAAGAATATGCATGTAGAGAATGGAATTTAGAAAAATTCTGTAAAAAAGTAGTGTTAAGACCAAATGACCACCTCACATACACTAATAATAAGGGCGAGACATCAATCAGATTCACTGATTATAAATATACAGATCAAAAGGAAATAGATGAGGATTTAGAAGATAATGAATCAACCATAAACATGGAAGGAATGAGCTTATAAATATATATAATACCTTTTGTATGGAAAAAAGAAAGAAAAAAATGCATTATCCATGAAAGTGAAAGTATTCAATTTTATATTTAGATAACTCAATATTATTAATAGATGTTCCATCAATTATTTTTATTTTCTTATATTTTTTTGATTAACTATATCGTATATACACATAAAATTAATCATATACAAGACGATATGATACTTTTCTATAACAACTATTCATATCTTAATTTCGTATTTTCTATTGACATCTTTCACTATTATTTTCATTTAATTGTTTTAAAGAATCTAATATCCATTATTAATAATAAAAAATTAGCTAAAGAATCAAAAATTTGATGTGATACCTTTTTACGGTCAGTATTTTTATTTATTTCTTTCTTATTTTTGTTTTATCTCTTCTTCCATTTATTTATTGTATTAAAAAACTATTGAAGAAGATAAAGAAAAAGATAATGTCTAGTATATTAACGATAGGTAACTATCTGTAACTATAACATATATTAAATTAAAAGAAAACCAAATAATTATTTAAGAGGAAAAAAAAGTCTTAACTATAATCAAAATAAAATTTATCTCTTTATTTCTATTTAATTTTTAAAAAGTTCATTCTAAATTATTGTTATACCACGCAAAGCGCGGACAAATTTCCTAGTACTTTTTATATGTTTAAATCATTCAACTTTTCATGTGAACAACTTGAAATATTAAGTACGGAGTAATATTTTCTCTACAAAACATAATAGATGTAAAAATGGTGAACTAGAGATTATAATATACATATTTTTAACTGCTCCTAATTGAGGATATTTATATAATTTTTTATTTTAATTTTTGTAGTCTTTTGAATATTTAAAAATTACGTGATCTTTTTTTAAATAAATCATGATAATTAAATAACTAAAATATTTAAAATTTAAAACACATAAAGAATTCAATTGTTTCTCAAAATTATATTGGTGTTACATAAATTAGGACAGAAGAAATAACATGCATTATTTGGAAATGACGTAAAAATATGATAAATTGCAATAATTAACAATTTGAAATATTTGAAAGATACTTACAAAATTGGTTAACTCTTGAAATTCTATTTGTGCCACGTAAATTGAGATATAATAAGTAATTGTTTGAAAATTACGTAAACAATACTATAAATCACTATAATTAACAACTTAAAATCATTAAAAACCATATAAAAACTTGCATAATTCTACAAATTTCAACTGTGTCACATAAATTAAAACAGAGGAAATAACAAATAATGGGTCCGTGCTGGCACGGGTCTCAGCACGGGATCCATTATCTAGTTTAGATTATAGTTATTATTTGTTTTAAAAAAAAATATTTTAAAGATTCCAAATTTTATATTTCTTACCCTGTTTTAAAATTTTAATAGTTTATTGTGTGAGTTCTCTCTTTTTGATATATATCAATTTTTTGTTTATTATTTGGTAGTAATTTTTTTGGTTTGTAATACTTTTACATACAAAATTGAAAAGAATTAATAATAATTTAAAATATAAGTAGATATAAACAAATAAATTTAAAAATGTGATTTTATTTCTTAGGCATATTTTGTGAACGATTTCAAATATATAGAATCAAAACATTTAAGAATGTGTGTAACTTCCTTTTAAAATGGAAATTGTTATGAGATTTTGAATTATAATAGATTTTCTATTTACTTATTTCATGATTATTTAAAATTTAATTTTATTCTATAAATATTAAAATAAGATAGAGGGGATATTGGTTGTGGGTTTGGGCGGGGGGACTTTTTCCTCTCTTTTTTTTTTTGTCTTCTTCTTTTACTGTTTCTATTCTTTTAAGAAATTAATATAATGGAAAAAATTATGTTTTAATTTAATAATAAATATTGTTAATTTCATTTTCTAGGTGCATTTTTACTATGCATTATTACTACATTTGTAAAATTATATTCTTAATAACAACCCTAATATTCTTAGAAAAGGGTCATATTTATCATTCATCATATTTTTTTATAACGGCAAGCAACTCTTCGTCTACATGGCTGCTTGCCGACCAAGGGATATTTTCGATATTATCAAAATCTAGCGCTTTAACTATCTTGTACCAACTGCTGTCATAATTATATTATTGCTCTATTGGACAAAAAAGTCGAAATATTTTTATGTATATACTCATCTTCTCTTTGAGGAAAAGTACTGTTACTCTGATTAATGGGCCCCCGCCTAGTACTTCCTGCTACGCGCCCTATATTTTTTTTACTTCATAAAGTACTACTTTTTGTTTAAATGTTTACTACACGCGTTGCTTATGCAACTCTTTTAAATTGATTAATCCAATAAAGTGGGGCATTAAAATTTTGTTTGAGTAGCTTCAAGTGTTGTACTTAATAAAATAAAGCAAAATAGTCAAAAATGCCCTTAAACTATGTGAAAGGAACAAAAATGTCATCCATTTATAGTTTGACTCAAAAATGTCCTTACCGTCAATATTTTGGTTCAAAAATGCCCTTAAACTATGCGCAAGGAACAAAAATGCCCTCCGTTTGTAGTTTGGTCCAAAAATACCATTGCCGTCAATACTTTGGTCCAAAAATGCTCATTTTTTAAATAAATATATTATTATTTTCTTTTTAACACATTCTTTTTTTAATAATATTTTTTAAATTAGCAAATGTTTATCTTACTTCAATTTAGAAAAAAAAAATGAAGATATTTCTTATTTTATTATCATTATTTTCTATCGCTATATAAATATGAATTAATTATGGATTTTCTATGATCTTATATATATGACATATATTATCTGTTGTTGAAAGGGTACATGAAGTTATTCTATTTTAATTGATAAAATGAAATTAAGAAGAAAAAAACTATTTCCTACATTTTTATTTGTTAAAGTGATTTTAAAAGAACGAAAACAAGAATAATGTTCTTTAATAATATTTTAATTAGGAATAATATGTGTTTAAAATGAAAAAAATAATATATTTATTTGGAAAAGGGCATTTTTGACCCATTTTGTAACTATAGGGGAATTTCTGGACCAAAGTATTGACTCAAAACGAGCAAACCAAACCATTTTCAAACAAAATCAATATGAAAAAGGGTTCTTTATTTATTGAACCATATATATATATATATATATATGAATGATGTACATAAATCATGGTTCAATTTTGCATATGAATAACAAACATTGTAAATCAGTTTTGATGAGTCTTGTGAACCCTTTTTGTTCCATAATTTGGTGGAGGTGGACAATATCACTTATATTTTTTCAAGTCACATGTGGGTTCTGCATCTATGCATTTAATAATCTTATCACAATCATCATTCTTAGTGCATCCTCGTTTCGCATGACTTCCTTGTCCTACCAACATTTACATTGTTGAACAAATCAGGGCGTATACAATTTTTTTTATAAGAGATAATCAATATTAGAAAAGGTAAACAAATTATTAGTTTTATTGATCAATACATATAGATTAAATCTTAGACACATAAATTGACAAGAAAATTGCTTACCAAACAACGTAAGCAAAACGGAGATCAAGAAAACCTTAAGGAATGTTGCCTTCTCCATTTTCTTTTCCAAGTTTTGTGGTAACACGAGATTAATTAACTATATATGTGATTGTTATTATTGATTTTAATTGTATTTCTTAGCAATGTATTTATAGGGAAACAAAGACATTTGGTTGATAGAGAAATAAAAACTTAGAAAAAGAAATTTAATGTACTTTCCCTAAATTAAAGAAGTCAAATCAAATACTAAGGTTACACGATACAAGTAATCTAATATCATCAATATGGTCAAATAATAATTATTTTTTTAAATGGATAAATTGAATTATTTTGAAAAGTGAGTAAATTTGCCTTTGTTGTTTGAGAAGTAGAGTCGTCAGTGTGGGCTAGGCCCGTTAGGCTGGCCTGACTTAACCCGTGATTTAATAGGATTGGGCTAAGATTTTTGGAGCCCATTTAAGGAAAGGGGTTTTTAGCCCGACCTGAATAAACTTGATGATTTGTGGGGAATGATAAATATAAGTAGGGCCGGCCCATAGGCCAAATAAAAATGAATTAAAAATAAATATAAAATAGAGTACTAAAAATAACAAGAGTCCAAATATAAAATGTAACACCTCGAATTTCAAAAGAGCTAAATAGAGGTTCGTACAATTCACCCACCAGTTTTAAGTTTGGGTCAACTTCAAACGACCATATCTTTTAGCACTTAAAGAGTTAGGTGGTTCATGACCTATCAAATTAAAGGTCTTTGAGTTCTCTTTCCAACGCCACCAAGTTTGCTTCATTTCAGCTTGGATTAAAAAGTTGTGCCCGTTCGAGTGAAGCCTCTTTTCTAAAGGCACCTCAATCGTTTTTAGAAGGGTAGTTTGGTCTTTTCCTTTGTCCTTCTAAGCCTAGCCACATTTTTATTCACCCAAATAAGGGTCTAATCAAATGATAAACCATCTTTTCACGCTCCTAAACACTTACAGAAATTAGAGCGAGATTCTAAGAGGAGAAAAACTAGGTTCTCAAGCATTCTTCAAGATTTGCCGATTTTCACCAAGAACATTGTTGTTTCTAGGTATGTAAGGCTTCTCACTGTTGAACTTGTTCATCCTCATGCCATACATCTAGTTATCCATGAATTGTTGTGTCTAAAGACTTCTTGAGTAGTTCTTGATAATTGTTGAATTCCTTAACAATAGAGGTGGTTAATTCTTGTGTGTTGTAGTAAATCTTTAGTAAAAGTTGTGTTTCCCAAAGGGATTTTGTTGAATTCCTCATGTATTCGGGTTGTGTTTGAGAATCGATAAGAATTTAGGAGAATTTCCCCATTCTAAACGAGTTAGGACCCTAAACTGAGTATAAAAAATCATCGGATTTCTGGGTATGGGAGTGGGGCGGCGTGCCACCAAGGCGCCAGGAATTTTGGTTTGTAGTTTGAGGCTTGGCGCCCCAAACTTTGGTCAGTAGGTTGGGGCCTGGCCCCCATGACAGTAGTGCGCCAGGATCTCCTGGTCTTTTTCTTTCCGTGCTTCATTCGGGACGTGTTCCTTTGAATCGTGACTACATTCTCTTCTTTGTATTAGCTCCTACCGCTCCATTAATCCTTGAGAGATCCTACATATCCTAATCATATGCCTTAATATACATTCCAAACTAAAGTGAGTTGAAGAAGAAAGTTCAAGAGATCTTTTGAGGATTCTTTTGTAATTAACACTGGTTTTGAACTAAAGTCTTGAGAAAGTAAATATGAGTAATGAGGAGAGTTGTATTCATGATTGAAAAAGAGTATAAGAGAACTAAGTATTCCCAAATATAACACTTTTACATTTAAATATGTAATGACATGTTCTCGTCGTTATCGAAAAGCCATCGGGGAAAAATTTTAGGCTGGAAAATTTTTTCGTAGTAACTTGAGACTCACTGTTGGACTTGTTCATCCTCATGCCATACATCTAGTTATCCATGAATTGTTGTGTCTAAAGACTTCCTGAGTAGTTCTTGATAATTGTTGAATTCCTTAACAATGGAGGTTGTTAATTCTTGTGTGTTGTAAATCTTTAGTAAAAGTTGTGTTTCCTAAAGGGATTTTGATGAATTCCTCATGTATTTGTGTCACGATCCAGACCATCGTAATTGGCACCCACACTAACCCTCCGGTGGGAGAAACATTAATACTAATTAGCTAACCAAAGAACCTAACAACTAAGGCATTTAAAGACACAAAAGCAAGTCTAAATGCTAAGGAAAAGATAGGGAGTTCCCATAAACTCTAACAAAAGTCTAACAACTAACAAATGCAGAAATACTACCTAGTACCTAAAAGTAAATATACCAAAACATCTAAAGTTCAACCAGTCTAAACAAGAAGGGATACAACCCCAAACTAATGTACTAATAACTAACTAGAAAGTCTAAGTCCGAAATGTGGACATAGACAGAAAGAAAACTCATGGCTGCCCGGAAAAACTAGCTCACCCTTGAATTCGAACGATTACTGATCTTCTAAGCGAGGTTTGTCAATAGCCACCTGAAGATGCCCTTTACTCAACCAAGAAAGAGAAAGTACAGTATCAGTACACAACCACAGTGTACTGGTAGGATCATGCGGCTATCCCACTAAGTGCAACATACATAAGTCAAAACAATAATATCATCATCATTTACAACAACGAGCAGTCTCATAATTCTCAAATATCACAGTTATATCAAGTCATTGGTCCTCTCATTGAACCCAAACCCAAACTGTTAGCATACCGGAACGTGGTACCCGATCCAATGATTATGCCAGAACATGGCAACCGATCCCATAATTATGTCGGAACGTGGCAACTAATCCAAGTTAGTATGTTGAAACGCAACACCCAATCCATTCAACAGGTCACAATCACAATCACAAAGTACATTCTCATAATCATACAATCAAGTCATGATTCATGACATTCATCATTCATCTATCTTCATTTACAGTTAGTGTGATCAATAGTGCAACATTTGCATACATACAAGTATTATAATGAAGCAAGAATGAACATACATCACACAACATGAAATCACAACCATCACCTACCTCGAATCCAAGCTTGAATCCCCTAAGGCACTTGAATATTCCCTTTTCAGATTCTTTACGCTTGTTCTAGGTGTACAAACAACAATTTATACGCAAGGATCAACAAATCAAGGTCTAATTATCCGGATTTTAACAAACTCAATATCCCTAGACCAAACCCTTGATCCCCATACCCAGATTAGGGGTTTTTCCACCATAATTTTTAGATCAAACCTTCCCCCATCGATAATTACCCATTAGATTATGTTCTACGAATCAAAAAATGGATTCGGGTAGTTAAAACCTTACCTTTAGCCTCAAGAATGATGAAAAACGGTCAAGAACTCGTCTGGGGTTGTCTCTTAGCTCTCAAAGTCGAAAAGTGCAGAATAAAACATTTTTGGGGTTTTATTTCCGACTTAAGTCGCGTTTGTAGTGGAGACAGAATGTTGGAATATGAATTCCAAGCCCCATTTCACAACACACCATCATCCCATGACACTCAGAAAATACACATTCACGCTAAGATCAGTTTTGGGAGTTTTACTCACTTGAATTCAATTCCGTAAAGTCGTAAGAGTTCCTTAACATCTTAGCTATCCACTCATGTAATCAAATTCTTTGATAGATCTTTCATTTGTTACCAGATTTCCCTAGATCTCAGTAACTCTGATTTCTTCCAAATCTGGACTAGGCTAGGAAATATCAAATTACTACGAAAAAGTTTTTTGTCCCCAATTCCTTCCCCCATTGGCTTTTCCCTAACGATAGAAATCAGGTCGTTATAATTTGGGTTGGGTTTGAGAATCGATAAGAATTTAGGAGAATTTCCCCATTCTAAACGAGTTAGGACCCTAAATTGAGTATAAAAATTCATCGAATTTCTGGGTATGGGGTTGGGACGGCGCGCCACCAAGGTGCCAGGAATTTTGGTCTGCAATTTGAGGCCTGGCTCCCCACGCCTGCAGTGCGCCCCAAACTTTGGTAAGTAGGTTGGGGCCTGGCGCCCCACGCCAGTAGTACGTGTCATGACCCGAGCCAACACCCTGGACGTAACACGGCATATAAGACTCCGAAGAGCCTTATACAAGCCTCATATCATTCATAACATAAGACATATGAAATAGTGTGGAATTTAAAACTTTTCTTTAAATCCATACAATCGAAAAACATCATTTAAAATAACGGAAGTTTACTTGTCTCATATGACCATCTAAAAACATCTTGAATCAAAAGTAGGGTCACGACCCTTACAATAAAAAGTCTAAAAGTATCTAGTACAATGAAAGACATGAAACATCAATAAAACACTTGCCCTCGGATCCATGAGGACATACCACAAGCTTTGGAAGAACTCAATCCAAGCCCTTTGAACTAGAAGGAGACAACTCACTTGCCGAAACCTAAACTTTATAGAAAAATTAGAAGAAATATCGATTAGCATACAAAAATGTATGAAGTATGATAGCCATGCAAAAACTATGCTTAAAAAGGACATTTTGGTTGAAAACCATGCATTATGCCAATTTTGAGAAACATCATGAACTTTAGTATAAAAGACATAAGATACAAACATAATCAACATATAAGCCAATACATCACATTAGGACCATCACCTTAGATAACTCTAAGCTATACTTGTGCAATGTAGGAATAGCATCACATACTACTATTCCTACTAAGTACCACTTTAAGACCACCTTAGATAAACTTACCATTGTCATACTCATCTTTAGTCACTACTCATGCATAAGGAACATATACATTTCATTAGTCATAACAAGGAAAGTAACTCATAATACAATCCAAGTAAAGCGTACATCATTACATTAAGCATTTAAGTTAACATTCGCATTTAGCCTCATTATAAGCACATTCATTTCATTTAACATTATGACATTGAGAAACACACCATAGCCCTCTCAAAGCCTACTTGTGCAATACATGAATGACATCACATACTACCACCCACACTTCAAAAAACTTCTTGAGTAACCATAGTACCTAACTCTTATCATTGATCATAAGAAATTATACATAAAGGAACACACCATGACTACTCTCAAAGCCTACTTGTGCAATGCATGGATGAAGTTCCATACCGCCACCTACACTAAGTAGTGTATTCTAGAGAAGCCATTGTTCATTATTATTCTTTGTGGGGGTAAGCCTTAACCGACATAGACCATGTGAGCAAATCATCGAATCCCGATGTTACCCACACCGAATAAGGGATTCCTACTTGCCTAAGGTAGGACCGTTAACATTTAGCTTAGGTGGATCTACTAGCTATAAACCTATATGGGCACATAGTTATGGGATAGGGAGATTGCTACTAGATATCCCACCTCAACTCACATGAGGGCATCCATCTCAAGAGATTGCTACTAGAAACCCCGCCTCAACTCAAGTGAGAGCTTCCACCTCATATCGCTATCCACTCGATGCTTAGCATTATTCCCCATGAAGTACTTGACATTCATTAATTTAGTTCATTATTATGGGAATAAGAGATTGTTACTAGATACCCCGCCTCAACTCATGTATGTATCCATCTTTATCCCAACATCCATTCATTAGATAGCTCATAGATTCAAAAATGAGAATAGTCTTTCACCTAAGAATCCCCATATTGTGAGAAAGTCCTTTCACAACTTGTCATTATCATTCATTAGTGTACAATTGAGAATAACCTTTCAATCAACACATCATCATTAACATAATCAGAGAAACCTCATTCATTCTTCATTCATGAGTGTATGTGTATGTGAGAATAACCTTTCACATATATCATCATCATTCATAAGTGCTAAATTTAGAATAAACTTTCAATAATAACACAATTGCATTCTAGACATGATCACATTACTTTCATTGAACTCACAAAGCATATACATAATTCTTATAGTCATGGTTCTTCATTCGTAGCCCTTAGAGAACCCTAGATCACAATTCATGATTCACATCTTGCATCACTATTCTATGTATGGATATTCACATATTTCAATTACATTAACTACTACATGCATAATTTGATCACAATCCACCCACATCAATCATCACCCACACTTTGAGATCCAATTTGACAAAATAGGGGAATTCATGGATTCATAGGTAATTCATCATAAAAATAGTAGTAATTCATAAAATTAATCATAATATAAAATAATAAACACTTTGAAATCGTTTTGAAAGTGAATACATGCTATAGATTGAAAACCCTAGGTTTTGGAGAATTTCAACTTTGAAGGGACTCCTTGGATGGAACTTAACCAATGATGAAGACTACCATACCTTGATTGTAGAAACTCCACAAAATTGAGTGAGAAAGATGAAATCTTGAGCTCCAAACCTTGACTCCTTCTTCTCCAATGGAGTTTTCTAGAGAGAGAATATTTGGGAGGGGAGGTGGTTTCTAATTTGAGTTTTGGGAATAATGAATTGTAAAAGGTGTTTAATTATTTAAAAAGCCTTAAATAAGTGAAATAAAACAATATAAATCGTCCCCAACCCATAAATAATTAATTAGGAATTTACTAAGTTGCCCCTCAACTTGGCCGAGATTGGGCAGTTTCCAGGTGAGACCTACGCTCACCAACCCAAGAACCTTTAGTGGGGTCACTCCCCGTACTGCACGTCTGTGGTTTGGTTCTGGGACTTCCCATTGGGGGCCTTGACTTATGGATGGCATCCAAGGGGCGTGGATGGACCTGCGGGGCATCGGCCCCATCCGTAGGTCCCAAGATTTTTGTCAGCTTTTCTTATTTCGGGCAGCCTTTGGGTTAGACTTAAGGGTCCTCCTCAAGGACCCTTAGTTGGTCCTTGGGGGGTCGTACCTTGACATTTAACCCCTAAACCCCTCAACCTAAACTCGAGAGCTTATTTTATTACAAAATACCTCACATCAACTTAACAACACACTCGTTAGGCTCTAGTTTCACTTATTCAATTTTCCGAGGTGTTACATTATATCCCCCTTAGGAACATTCGTCCTCGAATGACACTTTAAACACTTTAGGGCAATAAAGACTCAAGACTAGCTGTCCATCATGCATGAAACATCATAAACAATGCACAAAACTAGGAGGAAACATCAACTCCATCTCAAACATACTTAATGCAAAACAAGAAAGTAGGAACTTCATCTACAAACTCATTATGCATGAAAACTTCAACATTTTTCATTTCATTGGAGGAATTTCCTTCTCCAACTCAAATCATGTTCATCCTAACATCATTAAGCACATTATGCAATTACTCTTAAAAGCACATTTAGGCATGTTCAACAATTCACCTGATGAAGCATATAGGCAAGTCATACTAAATGCAAATCAACATGAGGAATAAAAATCATCGAAAATCATTTTCTCATTTAAACATAAATTCATCAAAAACATGCATAACATAAGGAGACCATGGAAACATATAATCACACATGACTCCAAAACATGAAAGAAGCTACAAGGAACTCTTGGTCTCAATAGGAATAGAAGGAAAGTGATAAGGATATCAGAACTCTCAACAACCTTGCCTTCTAAGCATACCATCTCCCCCTTGGGAGTAAGCCCATACTAAGGCTAACATCAAAATAACACAAAATAGTATTGGGATCTCAATAAGACATTCACAACCATAAGGAATTATTAACATACCAGTGCCTTCATCCGCAAAGGCTCCTTTGTCCTCTCTAGCCCGAAGTGCATAGAAACGACTATTCTTTGTAGCATAAGGATCCGTGATACTAGGAGAAGCTTGCTTGGCCTCTCTTCCTTTTGCCATGAGTGTTGGATAATCTCTCATTCTATGACCTTTCTCCCCACACCCAAAGCAACCATCCGTGACGATAAGGCACTTACCCAAATGGTGCTTCCCACACTTGGCACATATAGATCTTTCAAAAGAAGAACTTCCTCCATTTCCTCCTTAAGAATTAGGGTTAGACACACTATCCTTGTTGACTATTGGAAAATCTTGGTTATAGGACCTCCTTTTGGCCCTTGGTTGTTCATGTTCATCGGACCTAACTCTTTTCATCTCCCTATTGTTGCCTTGGAGTTTCTCACTTTCCATTTGTTGGGCATAGACCATAAGACGTGAAAGATCCATGTCATGAAGAAGCATTGTCGTACGACATTCTTTCCTACCTCATTGGATATACCTGTCACATACCTACTCATTTCAACTCTTGGATCTGCCACCATAGAGGGGGCATACTTGGACAAATTAGTAAATTTTAGAGAATATTCTTCAACACTCATACCTCCTTGACAAAGGTTGATAAATTCTTCCACCTTGGCTTCCCTCTTCTCTCGGGGAAATAATCTATCAAGGAATGTTTTCTTGAACACCTCCCAACTTATGGGACCCGCTCCTTCCGACCTATTCCTCTTCCATTGAGTAAACCAAACTTGGGCAACATCCTTCAATTGATAAGCGGCTAGATCCACTTTTTCTATAGAATTTACCCCCATAGAATTTACTACCTTACACACCTCATCCACAAATTCTTGGGGAACCTCTCCCAACTTGGAACCAAGAAACACCGGAGGATTCATCCTCACAAACTCTCTCAACCTAGAAGCCATAGTGCTCACATTAGGATTCATATGAGCCTCAACACCCGTATTGGCTTAGGTCGTCATAGCTTGGGCATGAGTTGTCACGGCTTGAGCTTGAGCCGTCATAGCTTGAGTTATCATTTGGATAGTGGTCCTAACCTCTACTAGGGTCACATTTTCAACTGAAACTTGATTGCCTTGAGGAACTTGATTATCTTGAGGAGCTTGGGGAGAAACTCCCTCATTCACATTCTCTTCTTCCATCCTTCTTGTGTTCGCCCTTCT
The DNA here is from genome assembly GCA_036250505.1 of Solanum acaule. Lineage (NCBI taxonomy): Eukaryota > Viridiplantae > Streptophyta > Magnoliopsida > Solanales > Solanaceae > Solanum > Solanum acaule. The sequence goes on along the minus strand of JAJOOR010031279.1, from coordinate 1,817 downwards.
TGTATTCATATCCTATAAACACAAGAGAAGGGTTAGGAAAAGAACTTTTATAGAGCTAAACTTGATGGCATGACTCAAAGAATAATGAAGAAAGTGAAATTTCTTAACATCTTATAGCCTATTATTCATAAATGTGGCGCGCTTCACACTATGAACAAGACTGTACTAGACGTGACTTGTGAGACATCAATCCTAAAAACCATCTCAACATCTTGTGCTCTGATACCATGTTCGTCATGACCTGAGCCTACACCCCAAACGTAACCCGACATACAAGACTTTGAAGAACCTCATACATACCTCATATCATTCATAACATAAGACATATGAAATAGTGCGGAATTTAAAACTTTTCTTTAAATCCATACAATCGAAAAATATCATTTAAAACAGCGGAAGTCTACTTGTCTCACATGGCCATCTAAAAATATCTTGAATCAAAAGTAGGGTAACAACTCTTACAATAGAAAGTCTAATAGTATCTAGTACAATGAAAGACATGAAACATCAATAAATCACTTGTCCTCGGATCCATGAGGACATACCACAAGCTTTGGAAGAACTCAATCCAAGCCCTTTAAACTAGAAGGAGACAACTCAATTGCCGGAACCTACACTGTGTAGAAAAATTAGAAGAAATATGGGTTAACACACAAAAATGTACTAAGTATGATAGCCATGAAAAAACCATGCTTAAAAGGACATTTTGGTTGAAAACCATGCATTATGCCAATTTTAAGAAACAACATGAACTTTAATATAAAAGGCATAAGATACAAACATAATCAACATATAAGCCATTACATCACATTAGGACTGTTACCTTAGATAACCCTAAGCTATACTTGTGCAATGTAACAATAGCATCCCATACTACTATTCCTACTAAGTACCACTTTAAGACCACCTTAGATGAACTTACCATTTGTCATACTCATCTTTAGTCAATACTCATGCATAAGGAACATATACATTTCATTAGTCATAACAAGGAAAGTAACTCATAATACAATCCAAGTAAAGCATACATCATTACATTAAGCATTTAAGTCAACATTTTCATTTAGCCTCATTATAAGCACATTCATTTCATTTAACATTATGACATTGAGAAACACACCATAGCCCTCTCAAAGCCTATTCGTGCAATGCATGATTGTCATCCCATACTACCACCCACACTTCATATAACTTCTTGAATAACCATAGTACCTAATTCATATCCTTGATCATAAGACATTATACATAAAGGAACACACCATGACTACTCTCAAAGCCTACTTGTGCAATGCATAGATGAAGTCCCATACCCCCACCCACACTAAGTAGTGCATTCTTGAGAAGCCATAGTTCATTATCATTCTTTGTGGGTGTAAGCCTTAACCGACAAAGACCATGTGAGCAAATCATAGAACCCTGATGTAACCCACACCGAATAAGAGATTCCTACTTGCCTAAGGTTGGACCGTTAACATTTAGCTTAGGTGGATCCACTAGCAATAAACTTATATGGGCACATAGTTATGGGATAGGGAGATTGCTAATAGATACCCTACCTCAACTCACGTGAGGGCATCCATCTCAAGAGATTGCTACTAGAAACCCCGCCTCAACTCACGTGAGAGTTTTCATCTCATATCACTATCCACTCGGTGCTTAGCATTATTGTCACGACCCAAGCCTAGGGCCTAGACGTGACCGGCGAATGGGGAACCCGACGGAACCCCAAACAAGCCTCATAGCGTATCATTACACATCCTTGGTCGCGGAAGCAATTAAAATGACCATAAGCAATAAGCATAATCAAAGGGGGAAAT
>JAJOOR010031278.1:0-29855 GCA_036250505.1 Solanum acaule | reverse complement strand
TTCACATGTCCAAACCATCTCAGTCTCGCTTCCCTCAGCTTGTCCACCACAGAGGCCACTCCCACCTTCTCTCGGATAACCTCATTCCTAATCTTGTCACTCCTAGTGTGCCCACACATCCATCTCAACATCCTCATCTCCGCAACATGCATTTTATGAACATGTGCGTTCTTAACTGGCCAACACTCCGCTTGAGGTTATAACCAAATGACACAATTATTGAAATAGGCTTTACCTAAAGATAACATGCTGCTTCAAAGCTATTATTAGACAAAAAAGCTAGTGCATAGCTTGTATTTTCAGTTTGAAAAGATTGATTGTTGTGATACAGGATGTATGTTGTATTGGGAAGATGATGAGCACCTTACATCTTATAAAGTTTGTGGTTGCCAGAGGTATAAGCGTTGTGTTGGCTCTCGTTAGAGGAAATTTGTCCTTTATAAAAGAATGTACTATTTTCCTTCGATTCCTAGATTGAAGAGATTATATGCATCCCATGCTACAGCCGCTGACATGAGATGGCATCATGAGCACATAAAAAAGGATATGTAATGCATTATCTATCAGACTTTGAGGCTTGGAAGCACTTCGATAAAACTCATTCTTTTTTTTCTTCTGAACCAAGAAATGTAAGGTTGGGGATATGTACTTATGGTTTCCACCCATTTAGTCATTCTGGGAGGAAATATTCTTTGTGGCCAGTGATTGTCACTCCATACAATTTACCTCCAGGAATGTGTATGAAGAATGCTTATATGTTGTTAACACTCATTGTTCCAGAGCCAAACAATCCAAAACATAAATTTGATGTTTATCTACAACCTTTAATAAAGGAATTGACCATGTTATGGGAGACATCTTAAGAAGCATTAGATATCTCAAAGAAGCAAAAGTTTACACTAAGGACAGCTTTGATGTAGACGATCAATAAGTTTCCTGCATATTCTATGTTATCGGGATGTAGTACTACATGTAAGTTGGCATGTACTAATTGTCTGGAGGAAACAAAATCTTTCCCGTTACAACATAGAAAGAAAACATCTTGGTTTGACTGTCATAGAATGTTCCTTGATCAACATTTGCATGTTTTGAATCAAGCATTTGCAGCAGCAAACAACCATTTTGATCATTCTATCCAAAGAATATTTCACACCTTCCTTCTTGATCATTCGCATAGTTGATTCATCCCTAGAATCCATAGTTTATATAAGATCAATTGAACTAATCTGTGTAACCTTATCTGCATAAGTTTTAGTTGGAGTTCCTCTATCATAAACCTGTTGATTTCTTCAATCCCAAAGAGATATTTCCACACCCAAAAACAGAACTACCCAAAGAATAAACCTCTGTACATATTCAAAAAAAGAGTAACCCCACCATGAACTGAAATAGATCATGCATTATCTGAGTTCTCAATGATCTTTTATGTGGAATCACAATTTCCAGCAGGTAAATTTGAAAGAAGCTATATGTATGTCAATTGCTTGTAGTGTCTTTTCCTGGATATGCCACCTTATAAATCATGTTTTGATGAAGCTATCTTCAAATTTAAACACTCTCATCTAGTTCTAACATATAAGTGTACTTACAAAACAAGTAATGATTTTTTTTAAGAGTTCACTAATGACTTTTTCTTGTAAGGTGCTTAATTTCTATTAAATCAACAATTTAGTTTCTTTTGTTTCAAAGAATCTTCCAATCACTCTTTGATACAATATGTATTAATTTTACCTTCTATTAAAGGAAAGATATGAAGAAATAATACGAGAAAAAATAGAGTCTCAGACAGATTATTATCAATGTGAAGCATATTATGAAGTCGTGGGAGGAGCAAAGAAGAAAAAAATATATGGTCTTTGATCTGAAAGAAAAAGTTACTATGGCAAAAAAATTTATCCCTTCTGGATCGAATGCTTCATCATCGGTTTTTCAGCCAGCACCGATAACAAATATGTCTGAGTTTGTGATGCAACTGATTCCTGCACTTACTGATCACTTTCTTCCTGTAGTTCTTGAGCGGGTACATGAAGTAAATCCTTCAGTACTACCAATAATCCATCAGTTGTGACACCTGTAGTTTCTCCTGCTAATACTAATGTTGAGGAGGATGATCTTTTAGTTTCAGATGATGATCGTTGCCCTTGACCCAACTTGCATTAATTTTTTATTTCGACTATTTTTGAAAGTACAAATTGTGTATCCATAATACTTGATGGATGTAGGTTCTTTTGATTTAAGAATTACTGATAGATATTAGTTGTGGATGTTTTGGATATATATGTTATTGGGGATTTTCTATCTATACATTTTGAACGTTCTATGATTATTATTTTATATGAATATTGGTTATTTCAAGGGTATTTAATAATCTACATTTAATATGTTTAGTATGGTATATTGAATATAAATAAATAAAAATATTTACAAGAAATAGTTAGCGACGATTTAAATTGTAGTTATAGAGAAAATGTTGGCAACAAATTAGCAACGATCTAAATTGTAGTAATAGAGAAAATTTTGGCGACAGATTAGCGACAAAACATGTTGTCGTGAAGTTGGTCAACAAACATATTGAGACGGAATAGCGACAAAAGTTTTTGTCGTGAAGTCATTCAAAAGACGAAATGGAATTATTAAAATAGCAACAACAATATAAAAATATGAACGAATAATTTATTGCTACGAAACTAGCAACGAATAGAGATCGTCTTTAAGACGCCACTACCGCAGCAACAAAATTAATTATATTCATCGCTAAGAGATTATCAATGAGCAAAATAGTAACAAATAATATTTTGTCGCTAATTCGTCGCTAATCCAGTTGAGTGACAGATTTAGGTAGATTAGCGACTAATTTAGTGTCGGTAAACAATGTTTTTTTTGTAGTGGTCCCTCAAAGAGACCTCCACAGTTGTCTCAATCATGGTACCCTCCAGGTCTACCAAATCATCATACACGGCCTCCTCTCTCACACCCAACTGCTCCTCATCAGTCACTACCTCAGACTCGACATCTGCCTCATCATCCCTAGTATCATCTCCGGTCATAGTATCCATAGAAACCTTAGATCTAATTGGATTATCAATGCCTGGAATGTCAAGAATCTCAACCGTCCCAAATAACATCGACAGATCTGTGGACTTCAGCTGGTCCACATCCTTCCTCAGCCTAATAATAACGGCCTTCAAGGCCGTCACAATATCAGCCGCACCTTGTCTCTGCGCACACTCCTCCACCCTCACTGTAAGGGCATCCAATGCAAACTTGTGGCCCTCTATTAGCTCTCTATGCTCCCACACTTCACCTAATATCGGGGCAAAGGCAACAACAATCGCCCTCTCTATTAGCCTAGGCACAACGGTCTCAACCCGGGAGGCACGCAGATTTGCAGAATGAGCCAGATGGCCCATCTTATAAAGCATGGCCAGGGTGATAAGGGGTTGGGAGGCAGCAACAGCATAACTAGTGGGAGTGGGGGCAGCACAAGAACTGGGAATATCAAAAGCAAAAGGGCTAGAGGTACCTGTAGGCTAAGTAGCATGAGGGCGTATGATTGCCTCTATCGACAACATATCAACGTCAACTATGACAAACGTATCCATCGGTGCAGCCCTCCTCCTATCGACCTCATCCCTCAAGCACTCGCCCTCAATGCGTTTGAATTTAGTAGAAGAGGTGGGTGTGACCTCTACATTCGTCTTCCATCCCTCGGAACACGGGCGCACCAGCACTCCTCGGTGATCAACACAGGCAAAGGCAGTGAGGTCTACCGCTACTTGGCCCTAATGGCCATCTCTTGCTCAATCAGGAACCGAAAGTTCAACCTATGTCGGTCCATAAATGACCCTAGATAGGCTGCCTTCATATGGCGAAGGATGGACTCATTCTATAAAGCCATACTAGTTCTTCTAATGAACCCGAACCAACATCTAGCAGGAATGTTCCTGTCCTTCTTCTCGATCTAAGCATCGGGCTCAATCCACCTCAAAGTGACATTGAAGAAGAGGGGTGCCAACCAACCCTTAAGATCCTCTATGGTGTTGTTCTTGTCCAAGTCAATGTAGTCATGCATGATGTCCAATGAACACCCAAGTACCTCATTTATATCTCAATATCTGCATTTCACTTTTGTCCCCCGAATAACCATGAAGTCAACTGGCTTAAATAGGACTGTAAGGGCCCAGGGGTTTTGTAAACACCTCAAATTTGTGGAACTTCAGAGTGTTCCACACTTCAGAATATCTGTCCACCACACCATTGTTAGACAACTGCTTTTCTTCAAAAATGGTCCACAGACCCTCAGACCTTATTCTATTGAGTGACCAGGGAGGAGGACCCTGGACTAGTGGAACCTATACCACTGTCTGAGATGGGGATGCAGGAGGAGGCGAAGGAGTTGGCATAAGAGGCATCAGAATCCTAGATGGATCATTTAATGAGTTGGAGCATAGCTTCGCTCTCCTAGCATGTACTAGCTGATCATATTCTGGCTCGGAGATGGAGGCAAGAGAACTATCCTCAGAATGACCCTCTTTGTTAGAGGGTTGCGGTATGTGGCATAATTCCACTCACTGTCGGAGCTCTCCTCTATTGGCATGGGCTGAACTGGTGAGTTTTAGAGCCTTTTGTAAGAGTTTTAGAGTGTCGTATGAGGATTAGAAAAAATTGTTCCCGTACTTAGAATAGGGGTTTTAGGGGTTAAACATTCGAGTACGACTCCCCGAGGACCACTCAAGGGGTCCTTGAGGGGGACCCTAAAAAAAGTCTGCAAAACTGTCAAATGTCTGACCTACGGATGGCCATCTACGGCTAATAGATCAATCCACGCCCTGTAGGTCATAGGTGTAGGTCAAGGCCTGTTAAGGCCAGCCAAGGGAAGCCTCAGGTGCAAAGCACGAGGGTGCAACATGGGCAGTAGATCCATCCACGGTCTGTGGATGGGTGGGCGTAGATGCTGCCAGTTTTTAGAGTTTTAGTTTTAAGTTGGGGGTTTGGGAATTAAGTTAGTCATTAATTTAGGGGATTAAGGAGGTCAGTTAGTTAGTTAATTTACCTCATATATAATCTTAATAATCCCCTAAACTAATTAAGTCATTCATCTTAGAACTCCCAAATTACTCTCCAAATATTCCCTCTGTAGAAGTGAAGAAGAAGAAGAAGAGAAGAGAAGAAAAGAGGGCAGTGTTTCTCCATTGATTAAAGATTTATTTAGCTCTTTGATTCAACGTATGTTAAGCTTAATCATCTATGGGTTATTCAACCCATAGATCCCCCATAGTTTCCCCACTTATGAAATCAAAAATCCAATTCTAGCGAGGGTTGTGCTTGCATCGTGGGTAGGGTTTGGGTGTGATTCCAATCTAGTGGATATCACCCAATTATGATTGATTTAGCCTTGTTTAATGATATTAAGATGATTTCACGTGATTTTTATGGTAAACCCTATTCTAAATTGATGAATGTGATCTTTGTGGGTGTATGCCATTAGAGGTAAAGTTGAAGGTTCTAAGGTGATCTTCCTAAATCAATGTCTTGAATACTAATTGATCATAGATAGGATCATCTAATCATGAATTGAACTAGACTTGATTGAATAGTAAGGATCTTGACTTGTAAAGTTTGAATTGAACCTTGATGAATCAATTATGACTAGAATCACTTAGTAGTAAAGAATGTGATTGAATAGCTTGTAATTTAGACATGGATCATGATAGAATAAAGTTAAGCTCGAAAGTAGGGGATGTAGCCATCATTGTTAGGGCTTTGGGAGTAAAGTCAATATGATGTGATCTTGTTGTGTTTTCTCTTTCTCTTATACACTTAGACATGAATATGCTAGGGGATTAAAGTTCTCTCACATAGAAGGATTATAGGTTGACTTAATAACCTAAAATGAATCAAATCATGTTAGTATAGAATAGATAGAAGTTGACGCATATATTTCATTTATGTATAGCTTGGCTTAGTAGGATCAGACCAAGGTTGATAGCTTGGGATGGAGGTTTTATACTATCATAAGGGATAGCTTGACTTAGAATTATAGAACGCATGTCATGGTAGCATGAGTTACATGTAGTCATGGTAGCCTTGGATTGAGGATGTATACTCTCCTATGGGTAGCTTGAACTAGCATTGTTAGGATGGATTCATGGTAGCTTGACTTGGTTTTGCCAAGATCATTTCATGGTAGCTTTAGGATTGAGGACTTATACTCACCTAAGGGTAGCTTAGGATTGAGGATCCACACTCTCCTAAGGGTTGTTTGACCTTGCATTGTAGGATGCATAGCAAGGGTTGCTTGAGTTAGGTTAGTCATGGTAGCTTGGGATTTAGGACTCATACTTTCCTAAGAAAAGCTTAGGTTTATGAATCATACACCCCTATGGATAGCTTGCATTTGTACACTTGTACCTTTCTTAGAGTAGCTTGGACTTGCATATAGTGTGTCTTCCAAGGTAGTTAGCTTAGCTTAACCTAGTTATGTTAGTAAGATAATGACATGGTCTAGCCTATTAGGGGGTTATTCCTTGGTAGTTTTGAAGAGGTAAATGGAATAGAGTTTTGAACCATGACACCACCATTGGTAGAGTCTACTAGTCGAACACTCAAACGGGTCAATCTATGTATATCTCGTACCAATTCCTTCTTATCATCATGAATGTGAGCAACATTACACATAGACAACCTACTAAGATCATCCTCTATTATATTAGCTTGTCGGGGTGATAAAGAACACTAATGTCATAGTCTTTCAATAATTCAAGCCACTTTCTTTGGCGAAGATTCAAGTCTGTTTGACTAACCACATATTGCAAGTTCTTATGATCGGTAGACATATCAACATGAAATCCATACAAATAGTGTCTCCAAATCTTTAGAGAAAATACGACCGCTGCTAACTCAAGGTCATGAGTAAGATAATTTTTCTCAACTACTTTGAGTTGCCTTGAGATATAGACAATAACATTCCCATTTCGCATTATAATACATCCTAGCCCAATTCTTGAGGCATCCCAATAAACCTCAAGACCATCAGTCCCTTCTGGTAAGGTCAATAGCGGGGCAGAAGTAAGTCTATGTTTCAACTCTTGGAAACTTTTCTCACACGCTTCTGACCATATGAACTTAGACTTCTTTTAAGGCAAAGCTGTCAAATGAGAAGCAATTGAAGAGAAACAATCAACAAACCTTATATAATAACTGGCCAAACCCAAAAAGTTTCTAATATCAGAAGGTTAAAGTCTAGGCAAACACTTGACCACATCCGTCTTGTTAGGATATACCTCAATACCCTTGTTGGACACAATATGACTAAGGAAAGCTACAGACCTTATCCAAAATTCACATTTGCTAAACATTGCAAAGAAGTTATTGGTCCTGAAGGATTTGCAATACCATCCTCAAATGATCAATATGCTCATTCTCACTTCTTGAGTCGTTCAAAATATCATCGATAAACACGAGCACAAACATGCCTAAACACTCTATTCATCAAATCCATAAACGCCGCTAGAGCATTTGTCAAGCCAAATGACATTACTAAAACTCATAATGACCATATCGGGTTCAGATAACCAATTTTGGAGTATTATCATCTTTCACCCTCAATTGGTGATAACCCGATCAGAGATCAATCTTAGAGAAATAACTTGCACCTTTAAGTTGGTAAAAAAATCAATCAATCATTGGAAGAAGATACTTGTTCTTAATGTCCACCTTGTTCAATTGTCGATAATCGATACAGATTCCGAGTGAACCATCCTTTTTCTTAGCAAACAACAATGGAGAACCCCATGGAGAGATACTCGATCGGATCAAACCATTATCCAATAGATCCTTCAATTGTTCTTTCAACTCCTTATTTTAAATCGGAGCCATTTTATAAGGAGGAATAAAGATAGGTTCTGTATCGGGGAGAAGATCAATTCCAAAGTCTATTTCCCTTTCGGGAGAAATACAGGGCAAATCATCGGGAAATACTTCTGGAAACTCTTTAACAATGTGGAGTGACTGAAGACTAGGGACTTCGGAATCCATATCCCTTACCGTAACTATATGATAGATGAAACCTTTGGAAATCATCTTTCTAGCTTCTAGACAAGAAACCACTCGACTCTTACGCATAGAATTTCCCCCCTTCCACTATAGGATAGGCTCCTTTGGAAACTTGAATTTGACTACCCAAGTTCTACAATCTATGAAAGCATAACACAAATGCAATCAATCAATCCCAAGTATGACATCAAAGTCTAGCATATCAAGTTCAACCAAGTCAACAATAGTTACTCTATTGAACAAGGAAATGATACATCTTCTATATACCCCTTCAGTTAATACATAATCACTTACAAGGGTAGAAACAGAAAAAGGTTCTAACAACAATTCAGGGAGCACATCAAACCTCAAAGCCACAAATGGCGTTACAAAATACTGAGTAGCATCGGGATCAATCAAAACATAGACATAAATTTTAAAAAATTTAAACATACAGATAACCACATCGGGTGAAATCTCTTAATCACCTCTACTTTTAAGAGCATATAATTGGTTTTGCTTAGGAGCACTTTCACCCGAACCACTTGGACCGGATGAGGGTTTGGGTTAAGCCCTACAACGATTATCTCTCTTATTTTTAGAAACCCGAGGACAATTCCTTATCTTGTGATCCGTCTTACCACACCCAAAGCAAGCATTAGAGCCTGCTAGACACTTGCTGTCATGGTTTCTCCCACACTTGAAGGAGAACTTGAAGACCCTTGCCCAGAGAATCTTTGCTGAAACTTTGAATGACCCGTCCACCGGAACTAGAATGTGAGAAGTAACCATCATTCGTTCTTGCCCTCTTTGCTACCCTAGATCTTTCCTTGAGGTTTTCTTCCTCAATTTGTTGGGCATGAACTATGGCTTCTTAAGAATGCACTACTTAGTGTGGGTGGTGGTATGGGACGCTATCTATGCATTGCACAAGTAGTCTTTGACAGAGGTTTTGGTGTGTTCCTTTGTAATGTTAAGTGTAATGAATGTGCTCTTATGATGATGTTAATGAAGAATGTTGATCTAATGTCTAAATGAATGAAGGTGCTCTTAGTGAAATGTAGCTAATGAAGAATGTTGACTCTCATATGCATAAATGTAAAGATGCATGCATACTTGGATTGTATTATGAGTTACTTTCTTGTCATGACTTAATGATTATGAATGTGCCTTGTCCATGGTGGATTTAAGGAATACTTAGTGTTAGTAGTAGTATGGGATGCTACTTGCACATTGCACAAGTATTAATTATAGTTGTCTTAGGTGATGGTCCTTATGTGTTGATACGACTTATGTAATGTTTATGTATCTTATGCATGTGAATGGTATAAATATGGAAAGTTTGAATGGTAAGTTAACTTTGGTGACCTTAAGGTGGTACTTTGGTGTGGATGGTGGTATGGGATGCTATTCATACATTGCACAAAGTATAGCTTGAGGGTTACTTGAGGTGAAGGCTTAATGTGAAGGTAATGGGTTATATGTGATTATGTTCTAATGTGGTTTAAATGACTTGTATGTTGGTTTTGGTTGAATATTATGCCTCTTATGCTTTTGTTCATGAAGTTTTATGAAAATGGAATACATCATGATTTTCAAATAAAATGTCCGTTTTAAGCATATTTTTGCATGACTATCATACTTAGTACTTAAATGTGCTAACCCCATTCTTCTTCTATGTTTTAATACAAGTGTAGGTTCCAACAAGTTATTGCATTCTCTCTAGTGATGCTTGGATTAGAGTTCTTCCAAGACATCTTTTGGTATGTCCTCATATATTTAGGACAAGGACTTTTAATATTTCTAGTTCGTTTATGTTTTAAGACTATTGTTAAGATTTCGATTGTAAGGGGCCGTGTACCTATTTTGTTTCAAGATTGTGTCTAAGATGGCCATGTGAGATATAGACTTCGGCTTGCGTTTAAATGTTTTTGAATGTTAGATTGTATGGTATTATAAAGAAAAGTTTTTAAATTCTGCACTATTTCTAAGTATCTTATGATATGAATGCTATGAGGCTTGTACAACACCCCTTCGGGGTCGAGTATGTCGTGTCGCTTCCGGGCTGTAGTATCGGGTTGTGATATAAACAATTATTATCCACTCAATTGGATCATCATTCATCATTACCCACAATATTGGAAGATCCCTAACTCAAATTGGGGATTTATTTTTCATAATTGGGGAAAACTAGGGAAATCCATGGAAGGAACATATCCAAGGATGAAAAGGCTAACATACCTTTATTACAAAGCCCTCACAAGCCTGAAAGTTGGAGACTTGAACTTTACCTAGCTATAAACTCTATCTTCTTCTTCAAGTTCCAGAATGACTTTGTTTTGGGGAAAATTTGGGAATAAAATGCTTATATACTTTTCTAGGTTAAGAGGAGAACAATGTAGTATTGCATTAAGAAAATTATGAAAAGATGTTACATACCCAAACTAAAAACTGCAGCTTTTCATGCTGCAGCTCGCCAAGGGCAATTGGCGACTCGACAAAGGGACCCTTAGCTCACCTATATTTACAGTATCTCAATCAAAAGAGGCAGTCCACTAGGAGATAGGCTGGAGTTCTTGGCGATGCACCAACTGGATCGGCGAGCCCCGACTTGGCTCTCCCAATTTTCGAGTACCTTAGGCATCATAGGCTGTCCACTAGGAGATGGGATTGCTAGTTGGGAGATAGCCAAGCAAATTTGGCGACCACACTCCCCTCGCCAAGTTTGCTTGGGGAGAATCAATGATTTCCTAGGCATCGTAAGTTCTTGCCCTCTTCCATTGCATGTTACCCCCACACACTTAGCCCTTTCTTACCCTACTATGTTTTGGTGTGTTACATTATTTCCCCCTTGGGGACATTCGTCCTCGAATGAGTCTCTAAGCACATTTTTAAACGAAAAGAGTGAAGACTAGTGGCCCATAATGCATGCAACACATCCAAATGCACACAACTAAGAAGGAAACATCAACTCCGAGCCAACTCTATTCAGTGCACCATTAGGAAGTAGGGACTACATCTAACGACCCAATATGCATGAAATTCTTAGATTTCTCATATTCAAGGAGGAACTACCTTCTCCAATCTAAATCATGCTCAACACAATCTCATGGAGCTCATGTGTAGTTCAATCTCAAAAAGCATTTCTGAAACATTTTCAACAACTCATCTCATGAAGTCTATAGGCAACTCATCCTCAATGAACTAAAACATGAGCAAAATTATTCACATAAGTCATTTCTTCTAAGAATCAAGCCACTTCATGAACATGCACATAAAGAAATCATGGAAACATATAAAACACACATGACTGCTCAACATAAAACAAATCATGAGTAAATTTTTTACCTCAAGCTAGAATAAGAGTAGAAGGGAAAATATGAGGATAGCGAGGCTTCATATCTGCCTCGGCCTCCCAAGTTTCACTCTAAACTAAGTGGTTTCTCCACACAACCTTCACAAAAGAAATTTCCTTGTTCCTTAATTTCTTAACTTGTCGATCAAAAATATCAACCGAAACTTCTTCATATGAAAGACTTTTATCAAGTCCCAATCCGTCAAGGGGAACTATGGATGTCGGATCTACAACATTCTTCTTAAGCATAGATACATGGAAAACGTGATGTACGGTTACCAACTCATTTGGCAGGTCTAACTCATACGAAACCTTACCTACACGTCCCAAGATTTGATATGGTCCTATAAATCGGGGACTAAATATCCCTTTCTTCCCAAACCTCATCACACCCTTCATGGGCGAGCTTTTAAAATAGACCCAATAATAAACCTCAAACTCAAGGTCTTTTCTTCTAATATCGGCGTAGGAATTTTATCGACTTTGGGCGATTCTCAACTTCACTCTAATGAGCCGGACTTTTTCCATAGCCTCATGAACTAGTTCGGGTCCGATCAAAGCATTTTCACCCTCTTCAAACCACCCTATAGGAAATCTACAATTCCTACCATAAATTGCTTCAAAGGGGGTCATACCAATACTAGAATGGTAGCCATTATTATAAACGAACTCTATCAATAGGAAGTGATCATCCCAACTTCCCTTGAAATCGATGAAACATTCTCTCAACATATCCTCTAAAGTTTGGATCATTTGCTCTGCTTGCCCATCGGTTTGTGGGTGAAAAGAAGTACTAAGCTTCACTTTTTTGCCAAGACCCTTTTGGAAAGATTTCAAAATTTGAGAAGTAAGTTGAGTACCCCTATCAGAGATAATGGACAATGGCACACCATGATGGGAATGAAATGAGCCAATTTCATCATTCGGTCTACTATAACCCAAATCAAATCGTATTGGTGTCGAGTACGTCGCAACCCTACTATAAAGTCCATATTTACATCCTCCCACTTCTATGTGGGAATACTGATATCCTGGGATAGACCTCTCATTTTTTTGTGCTCAACCTTTACTTGTTTGAAATTTGGACACTTAGCCACAAACCACACAATATACTTATTCATCCCCTTCCACCAATAGACCTCTCTTTAATCACTGTACATCTGGTGGCTCCCGGGTGAATGGAATACCGCGAAGTATTTGTTCCCTTAGATCGCCGATATTTGGCACACTTAATCGACCTTGGTATCTAACTACCCCATCGCCCCCTTGGAAGAAAGCCTCAACCAACTTCTTGAGTACCGCCTCTTTCAATTCTTAAAAAATCGGATGTAGACATTGCTTAGATTTCACATCACTCAAAAGGGATGATTCGTAACCATTATGAACCATGACACCACCCTTGGTAGAGTCTACTAGTCGAACACCCAAACCGGCCAATATATTTACATCTCGTACTAATTCCTTCTTATCATTATTAATGTGAGCAACACTACCCATAAAAAATCTACTAAGAGCATCCGCTACTAGATCATCACCGGCCTGAGCAGGGTCCACCTTATCATCAGAATCAGATTCTGCATTGGAGCTAGTGCACAGTCTTTCCTCATTAGTGGGGATGACATCATCCACCGGCTCATGAAACTCTAGACCAATGCCAAGCAAGGCCTTAGCATGGGCATTTAGTGGATATCGCCTCTCTATGTTTCCCAATTAGGCGTCAGTGGAAGCCAAACAACCATTCTGGTGGCGCAACATCTCCAGGACATACATCCTGACCATGATGAGCTCATGAGACTCACGCCTCCATAAGCACAGACCGTAGGGATGAGATTGGTGATATCTCTTCCCGCGATGCTTGGGCCATTGCCACATGGACTAACGACCGCAAAGTGTGTGCCGAATGGACGAGTAGGGTGGGTGTATGCTCAGCCCTGTAAGCAACAATGGATCGGTGTCCTGTGATGTACTGACTATGTCATTTATCACCACTAAAGTGAGAGTCACGTCCACTGCTAGAACTTGTAAAAAATGGGGTCTTGATTTTGTCGCCTAGTTCGCGTAGAACTCCCGCACCATATGCAAGTTACACTTACTCGGCTCCGCAAAGATGAAATACATGTGAAGCTCTTGTATACGTAGCAAGATTCTTGGAAAGTCCCGTGCCATGTTGTCCCTATCGATGCAGACATCCAAGAAATAACGAGCCTTGTTTTGCTTCTTCCACCATACTTTTCCTTCTTTGACCACGGCTCGCACCCCGAACCGCCTGGTTTACCCCCTGGGTATAGCAGGTGCAGTAGGTACATTTCCCCCACTCCGCACACGTTTCCTCTGGCTAGAGGTTGCCACTTCCTTTCTGAGTTTTTTGGTTCCAGATATGATCACCTGCAATAAAAATGGCAATTTAGCTCAAACAACTTAAACGTCAGTGAAAGACATGGAAGGTGTGCAAATACCACCCCACACTTATTTCAATGCATTCGCTAGCTTGGGTACTCAGACTTCCCATAGGCGAATAAACATACACCAACAACAAAATAAACTACTACCCATTCAAATGTCGCATGCAACTATTGGTGCTACTCAAAACTTCACAACAAATAGCTCATTCAACCATTTCCTACCCAAGAATAACACAATAGCAAGAAACATGGACTTTCTTCTCAGAATTCGGAATCCCACACAAGTTACTTGAAATAACCAATTTCATCCAACCCTAATTGCTCACAACTCATATGCCCACAACAAAAGGTATATTCTACTCAAGAATTCGAATGACCCCTAGCATCCAGAACAAACATTCTCATGCAACCATTACCATCAAATATTTTCACACGAACACAATCACATATTCATATTTGTTACACGACTCAAAAAATAGCAAGTAGAGGGAATTTCTATTCAAAAAGTTGAACTACCCAGTAAAATTCATGCAACAAACACGTCCAATCTCAAATCTGCCACACTCACATGTTCAAACAACCAAATTGACTAGAAATCCATACACAAGTAACAATAGAGGATCTCTACTCAAGAATTCGAAACACCCACTCTAAAGCAATACCCAGCACTTCACCCTAAAAACAAATCACCCACCTAAGAACCCCCATTACACAAAACATACCATATTGGCCCCCACCCTCAACAACAACCCATGAGCATGAAGACAATTGAGAAAACTACGTACCTATGGTGTTTAATTAGAGTGAAAAATGAGAGATGAGGGTGAAAGTTCTTCCTCGTTGCAGATTGTGTCGCAAATATTATCAATGGAAGAAGGGAGTGGAAAAATAGCTGTTATGGGGAGAATAATAGGGGATTTGGGACGCATTTGGGGTTAAAAGGGGGATTGGTCGATTAATTAGAACAGAAAATGGGTAAAACCCGTTATTTTAATAAATATCAATTTCCACTTACATGCTTTGGGACGCGGAAGCATCACAGAGTCCTCTACCTTGCCAAAATAATTAAATGCACCATTGAGGCAAAATTATACAGCCCGTCCACGATGCGACTCCTTTACGGAGATCTCCCTTTTTGACGCAAAAATCAGTCCTCGTCGAATTAAAATTTGGAGACCTCCTCCACGACGCGAGACGGTCACATGCCTTTCTACCTCGCTGTAGAAAATTAATTCCAAACGAGGTGATATTCAATCAAATCTCCGCGACGCGCTATGGTCCTCAAAACCTGTTCCCTGCACATTGTGAACACAACACCCATTCGTGTAAAAACGATGTGTTGCCTCCCATCCAGTGCCTTTGTTTTGGTCGTGGCACGACTCATATTTCTGTTCTTTTTGTTGATATATCTTTTTTTAGTAATTCCTATGAAATAACAAAAACAAAAACAAAGAAATCCTAACTATTACAAGGGGTCTGGGTTGCGTCCTTTGTAGCGCCTGATTTAACATTGCGGCATGACCCTGCTCATGACTTTCACAACCCAAGGCTATGCCCTAGACATGACACGGCATACTTGACCCCGAAGGGGTCTCATACAAGCCTCATATCTTTCTTGAACATAAGGACATAGGAAAATAGAGAAGAATAAAAACTTTCCTTTACAATCGAAGACATTTTTCATTAAAAAGCAAGCGGAAGAGGTTCTAGACTTTGTTTCAAACCATCTAATACTTTGAATACAACATTAGGACTTAGCCCATACAAAAGCTTTAACATAAACTAAAAGACATAAAGGGAACATAGTGGATTTTGTCCTCGAAACTATGAAGACTCACTAAGTTTTCATCTCCAAGCTCCTTCGAAACCTATTCCTCAAGCATAGAATACCAATATCTCCAAACCCTACACTTTGGTAAATATGGAGGAATATGGGTTATCACATTTAATTACTAAGTATCGAAGCCATGCAAAATCATGCTTAAAACAGACATTTATTTGAAAGTCATGCTTTTATGCCATTTTGGTAAAACTTCATGAACATAAGTGTAAGAGGCATAATATTAAAACATAACCAACATACAAGTCATTTAACCACATTAGAACATAATCAACATATAACCCTTTACATTCATATTTAGCTTTCACCTCATGTAACCCTCAAGCTATTCTTTGTGCAATGTATGGAAAGCGACCCATACCACCATCCACACTAAAGTACCACCTTAAGGCCACCAAAAGTGAACTTACCACTCAACCTTTCTATCTTCACACAATGCTCATACATAAGGACCATCATCTAAGGCAGCCCTAAGTCATACTTGTGCAATGTATGAGTAGCATCCCATACTACTAGTCACACTAAGTACTCCTTTGAAGCCACCATAGACAAGGCACAATCATACTCAATACATCAAGACAAGAAAGTAACTCATAATATAATCCAAGTATAGCATGCATCATTACATTTCAACATATAAGAGTCAACATTCTTCATTAGCTTCATTTAGAGTATCTTCATTCATTAGACATTAGATCATCATTCTCATTAACTTTATCATAAGAGGACATTCATACATTAGCCATTAAGACTTAGAGAGCTCACTATGACTATCTCTAAGCATACTCGTGCAATGCATATATAGCATCCCATACTACCACCCGCACTTCATAGAACTCATCAAGAAACCATAATGCACATCTCACATGAAGGGAATAGGCATTAACCGACATAGATCATGAGAGCTAAATCATGGAATCCGGTGTCATGTAACCCTACACCGAAGGAAGGTGTTCTACTTGCCTAGGGTAGAACTAGTAAACATCCTATGTAGGCACATCGTTATGGGATAAGAAAGATGTTCATCAGACTCTAACCTAACATTGGGAGAGTCACCATCTTATCCATAACCACTCGGTGCTTAGCCTCTATTCCCATAGAGTAGTTCATTCACATTACATTGTTGAACTTGAGAGGGCCATCAACATTAGGCCTACTGACCCAAGGTACATTACATATGAAAGGGCCACCAACTTTAGGTCTACCGATTAAAGGTACATTAAGGATAGCTCATTGACTTTCCAAGAAGGGCCAATAACATTAGGTCTACCAATACAAGGTTCATCATTTCACACATGAAAGGGCTACCAACATTAGGTCTACCCCTTTAATGTTTTAACATTTCATTAGTTCCTACACTCCTCATGAAAGGCCACTAACATTAGGTCTACCGATCCAAGGTTTAGCCTAGAATACTTCTTCATTCATTCATTCATGAAAGGCTACCAACATTAGGTCTACCAATTCAAGACATTGAGACATTAGGTCAAGATACATTCATTACACAAGAAAGGATGCCTAAGCCTACCAACTCAAGATTCAACAATACTTTCATTCATTATAGAAGAGGGTTCCTAAGCCTACTAACTTAAGATACTTCATTCATGATCACATTCATCAATATAAGTAAAGGATGCCTTAGCCTACCAATTCAAGACACATTAATTTACCACATTACTTTTATTTATACAAGAATAGGATGCATAAGCCTACCAATCCAAGTAATAACATCACAATATAGAATTCCTTCACATTCTATCATCATCATTCATGTGTTACTTGAGATTATGCTTTCAGTCAATAACACACTTACATTCTAAACATGATCATTATACATTCATTGAAATCACACACATATACTTTACGTTGTGATCATACATAGATCCTTAATATATAGTGATAAAAGAAAGATATTCATCAATTCAATACCACAATATACATAGTAAATAAACACATCAACCTTTCAAGTGGATCAATAGATCAAGCACAATTCTACTTCAATATGTAATTTGCTCATAACTTGCCCTTCAAGGGTCATGGATCACAGTCACCCACACACCATAGATCAATAAAATTTGGCAAGAGCAATAACATAATTTCAACATTCTATATCCTATAGACATAAACAATTCACAATCAATCAAATCCCAATCTCAAATCACAACATAGGAATTTGGGGAAAAACATGGGTTCTAGGAATAAATCATCTTAATTCATATTTAAATCCACAAATCATTCACAATTCAATGCAATAATGCCTTTAGAGATTGTTTTGAATCAAACCCATGCATAGATTGAAATCTAGGGTTTTGGGGAAACTTTGAAGATTCGGAATCACTTTTGAAGTTGGTTCCTTGAAAGATAATAAGTCAAGGATGAAGACCACCATACCTTTTTAAGAAGAATCCCACGAAAATACATTGAAAAACTTGAAGTTTTGACCTAGGAAGCTTGAAGACTTCACCTCCAATGGAGGTTTCTAGAGAGAGAACTTTTGAAGGGGAGGGGAAGTTTTGATTTGGGGTTTTGAAATAATGAGGTCTAAATGTGTTTTAATACTTTAAAAACCTTTAAAATAACATAAATGACTAATTAAAACCGTCCCCCAACTAAACAAGACTTAGGGTGAATTACTAGGCCAAGATAATTGATAACAACACAAGTGCAAACCACACCTTAGACTCACGGACCGTGAAACCACTCATGGACCGTCATGTTGGTCTGTGGTCTGGGGCTGCAGCTTGGCAACATGGGGCTTGACCTAAGGAGCAAGACCACGAGTCGTGGTTTTGTCTACGGGGCATGGTCCTCTTTCGTGGTTCACCAAAACATGGGCAGCTTGTTGGTTTCAAGGAGTCTTGGGGGTTAAGCTTAGGGTCCTCCTCAAGGACCCTTAGGGTGGTCCTTTGGGAGTCGTACCTTGAGGTTTGACCCCTAAACCCCTTCACCAAATATCGGAACAACATTAAACACCCTCAAACCTCATGACAACTCAAAGACACACAAGTTAGGCTCTAGTTTCACTTATTCATTTTATGGGTCCTTACATTAACCCCCGCTTAGGAACATTTGTCCTCGAATGACACTTTAAACACGTTAAGAGTTTAACGACTCAAGACTAGCAGCCCATCATGCATGCAGCATAATAAACAATGCACAAAACTAGGAGGAAACATCAACTCCACATTAAGAAGCTCAAACATAATCCATGTAATTCAAGAAAGTAGGAACTACATCTACGAACTCATTATGCTTCATAAATTCAACATTTCTCATTTTCATTGGAGGAACCTCCTTCTACAACTCAAATCATGCTCATTATAACATCATTAAGAAATTCATGCAATTCCACTCATAGACACATTTAAGCATGCTCAACATTTATCCTAATGAAGCATATAGACAACTCATACTAAATGCACATTAACATGAGGAAAATAATTCATGAAACTCATTTTCTCATTCAAACAAGAATTCATCAAGAACATGCATAACATAAGGAGACCATGGAAACACAATATCACACATGACTCCAAAACATGAAACAAGCCAAAAAGGAACTCTTTGTCTTAGGCTTGAATAGGCATATATAGGAAGGAATTGGGATATCGGAACTCTCAACAACCTTACTATTCAACATACTATCCCCCACTTAGGAGTAAACCCAACTAAGGAACCTTAACAAGACATTCACAACTTACAAGAAACCATCAACATACCGGTACTTCTAAACTAGGAAGGTCCTCATTAAGCAACTCTTGCTCACAAACAACCTTACCAACACCACTCAAGGTTTCATATGAGTCTACCACACAGGGTATGAACTCCTCAAACTCAGTATACCTCTTAAAGTGAGAACATCAAGCAAGTCTAACTCATGACATCAAGGCACTCAATGACCTTATTATCTAAGCACATTATGCCTCTGATACCATGTTTGTCATTATCCAAGGCTATCCCCTAGACGTGAGATGGCATACTTTACCCCGAAGGGGTCTAATACAAGCCTCAAAAGTCATCATGACTAAGTTGGGTTCTACCAACAACACACATAACCAAAAGGCAACCCATTCATACTAAAGTCACACCACAAACTATCATCCCAATCTATCAAGTCACATAGTTATAATTGGCATCACAACCAACCTTCCTCCCTCACACCTTCTAGCATACTCTTTTCAAGTGGTCTTACCCTAAAGACCATCAGATAAGGAATAAGAGAGAGACATTATAGAGTTAAACTCATTGGCATGACTTGAAGAATGAAGAAGTGAGACTTTCTTAACACCTAATAGCCTTCTGTTCATAATGTGGTGCGCTTCACATTATGAACAAGACTCTACTAGATGTGGTTTGAGACATCCTAAGAATATTCCAAAATCGTGTTCTCTGATACCATGTTTGTCATGACCCAAAGCTACCCCCTAGACGTGACACGGCGTACTCGACCCCAAATGGGTCTTATACAGGCCTCATAGCATTCTTGAACAGAAGAACATAGGAAAATAGAGAAGAATTAAAACGTTCCTTTACAATCGAAGATATTTTTCATTAAAAAGCAAGTGGAAGACTTTCTAGACTTTGTCTCAAACCATCTAATACTTTGAATACAATATTGGGACTTAGCCCATATAAAACCTTTAACATAAACTAAAAGACATCAAGGGAACATAGTGGGTTTTGTCCTTGAAACTATGAGGACTCACCAAGTCTTCATCTCCAAGCTCCTTAGAAACGTATTCCTCAAGCATAGAACACCAATATCTCCAAACCCTACACTTTCGTAAAAATGAAGGAATATGGGTTAGCACAATTAAGTACTAAGTATCGAAGCCATGCAAAATCATTCTTAAAACAAACATTTATTTGAAAATCATGCTTTTATGTCATTTTGGTAAAACTTCATGAACATAAGTATAAGAGGCATATTATTCAAACATAACCAATATAAAAGTCATTTAACCACATTAGAACATAATCAACATGTAGCCCTTTAAGTTTACATTTTGGCTTCACCTCAAGTAACCCTCAAGCTATACTTTGTGCAATGTATGAATAGCGTCCCATACCACCATCCACACTAAAGTACCACCTTAAGGTCACCAAAAGTGAACTTACCATTCGACCTTTCCATCTTTACACAATGCTCATACGTAAGAGACATAAACATTACCTAAGTAATATCATTACAAAAGGACCATCATCTATGGCAACCCTAAGTCATACTTGTGAAATGTATGAGTAGCATCCTATACTACTACTCACACTAGGTACTCCTTTGAAGCCACCATAGACAAGGCACATTCATACTCAATACATTAAGACAAGGAAGTAACTCATAATACAACCCAAGTTTAGCATGCATCATTACATTTTAGCATATAAGAGTCAACATTCTTCATTAACTTAATTTAGAGCATTTTCATTCATTAGAATTAGATCATAATTCTCATTAACTTTATCATAAGAGGACATTGATACATTAGCATTTAAAACTTAAAGAACTCACTATAACTCTCTCAATGCCTACTCCTGCAATGCATAGATGACATCTCATACTACTACCCACACTTCATAGAACTCATCAAGAAACCATAATGCACATCTCACATGATGGGAATACGCATTAACCGACATAGACCATGATAGCTAAATCATGGAATCCGGTGTCAAGTAACCCTACACCGAATGAAGGTGCTACTTGCCTAGGGTTGAACTAGTAAACATCCTATGTAGGCATATAGTTATGGGATAAGAAAGATGTTCATTGGACTCTAACCTAACATTGTGAGAGTCAGCATCTTAGCCAAACCCACTCGGTACTTAGCCTCCATTCCCATATAGTAGTTCATTCACATTACATTGTTGTACATGAGAGGGCCACCAACATTAGGCCTACCGACCCAAGGTACATTACACATCAAAGGGCCACCAATATTAGCTCACCAATCCAAGGTACAATAAGGTTAGCTCATTGACTTTCCAAGAAGGGCCAATAACATTAGGTCTACCAATACAAGGTTCATCATTTCACACATGAAAGGGCTACCAACATTAGGTCTACCCCTTTAATGTTTTAACATTTCATTAGTTCCTACACTCCTCATGAAAGGCCACTAACATTAGGTCTACCGATCCAAGGTTTAGCCTAGAATACTTCTTCATTCATTCATTCATGAAAGGCTACCAACATTAGGTCTACCAATTCAAGACATTGAGACATTAGGTCAAGATACATTCATTACACAAGAAAGGATGCCTAAGCCTACCAACTCAAGATTCAACAATACTTTCATTCATTATAGAAGAGGGTTCCTAAGCCTACTAACTTAAGATACTTCATTCATGATCACATTCATCAATATAAG
Source organism: Solanum acaule (assembly GCA_036250505.1). Lineage (NCBI taxonomy): Eukaryota > Viridiplantae > Streptophyta > Magnoliopsida > Solanales > Solanaceae > Solanum > Solanum acaule. Next base: position 7,856 of record JAJOOR010031278.1, on the reverse strand, counting down.
TAAAGGATGTCTTAGCCTACCAATTCAAGATACATGAATCCACATTACTTTCATTTATACAAGAATAGGATGCATAAAACCTACCAATCCGAGTAATAAGATCACATTATAGAAACCCCTCACATTCTACCATCATCATTCATGAGTGTTACTTGAGAATATGCTTTCAATCAATAACAAACTTGTATTCTAAACATGATCATAAACATTCATTGAAATCACACACATATACTTTACATTATGATCATACATAAATCCTTCATATACAGAGGTACAAGGAAGATATCCATCAATTCAATACCACAATATACATAGTAGATAAACACCTCCACATTTCAAGTGGATCAATAGATCAAGCACAATTCTACTTTGATATGTCATTTGCTCATAACTTGCCGTTCAAGGGTCATGGATCACATTCACCCACACACCTTATATCAATACAATTTGGCAAGGGAAGTAACATAATTTCAACATTCTATATCCATATACACCTAAACAATTCACATACTTCATAATCAATCAAATCCCAATCTCAAATTACAGCATAGGAATTTGGGGGAAACATGGGTTCTAGGAATAAATCATCTTAATTCATCTTTAGATCCACAATTTATTAAATATTCAATGCAATAATCCCTTTACAAATCATTTAGAATCAAACCCATGCATATATTGAAATCTAGGGTTTTGGGGAAACTTTGAAGATTTGAAATCACTTTTGAAGTTGTCTCCTTGAAAGATAATAACTCAAGGATGAAGACCACCATACCTTTTTAAGAACAATCGCATGAAAATCCCTTGAAAAACTTGAAGTCTTGACCTTGGAAGCTTGAAGTCTTCACCTCAAATTGAAGTTACTAGAGAGAGAACAAAATTTTGGAGGGGAGAGGAGGTTTTTATTTGGGGTTTTGAAATAATGAGGTCTAAATGTGTTTTAATACTTTAAAAACCTTTAAAATACTATAAATGACTAATAAAAATCGTCCCCCAACCAAACGATACTTAGGGTGAATATACCAATTCACCCTCCACTAGGTCGACATAATTGACAGCAGCATAGGTGCAAACCACACCCTAGACTCACGAACCGTGAATCCACTCACGGACCGTCCTCTTGGTTCGTGGTCTGGGGCTGCAGCTTGGAAATAGGGGGCTTCACCTACGGAGCAAGACCACGAGTCGTGGTTTGGTCTACAGGGCGTGGTCCCCTACCGTGGTTAACCAAAACTTGGGCAGCTGGTTGGTTTTAAGGGGACTTGGGGGTTAGGCTTAGGGTCCTCGTCAAGGACCCTTAGGATGGTCCTTATGTTGTCGTACCTTGACGTTTGACCCCTTAACCCCTAAACCAAAGCTCAGAACAACAGTAAACACCCTCAAACCTCATGACAACTGAAAGACACACAAGTTAGGCTATAGATTCACTTATTCTTTTTACGGGTCGTTACAATGACTCACTCCACATTCAATTTGTGCTCTTCAAGCTCACGACCAACATCATTTCAGAAGTAGTGCTTCACTCGTTGCCCATTCACAAGGAAAGTAGAGCTCTTATCCTTGTTCCTTAGCTCCACAACTCTATGTTGGGTCATCCTCACAACTTCAAATGGTCCAATCCACTTAGACCAAAGTTTTTAGGGGAATAACTTCAATCTTGAATTAGATAATCGTACCAATTGACCTGGCTCATAGGTGCGTGACACAATGTTCTTGTCATGCCACCTCTTGGTCTTCTCTTTGTAAAGCTTGGCATTCTCATATGCGTGTAGCCTAAAGTCGTCTAACTCATGCAGTTGTGCTATTAGTTTCTGAAAGGCCACCTTAGAATCCAAATTCAAAATCTTGATCACCTAGTATGCTTTTGTCACGACCCGATCCTACACCCCGGAAGCGACATGGCGTACTTGACTCCGAAGGGGTCTCATACAAGCCTCATAGCATATTCATTACATAAGATACTTAGAAATAGTGCCGAATTTAAAACTTTTTTTTTTATAAATCCAACAATCAAAAACATTCAAAGCAAGCGGAAGTTTATCGTCTCACATGGCCATCTAAACAACATACTTGAAACATAATAGGGTCACGACCCTTTATAATCGAAGTCTTAACAATTGTCTATTACATGAAAAGAAAGGAAACATCAACTACTTGTCCTCGATCTATGATGACATACCACTTAGTCTTGGGGAGCTCAAATCTAAGCTTCACTAGAGAAACCCACTCAATTGCTTGAACCTACACTTGTAGTAAACATAGAAGAATGGGTTAGCACAATTAAGTACTAAGTATGATAGCCATGCAAAAACATTCTTAAACGGACATTTTCTTTGAAAATCATGATATATGCCACTTTGAGAAAACATCATGAATATAAGCATAATAGACATAATATTCAACCATAACCAACATACAAGTCATTTAACCACATTAGAACATAATCACATATAAACCATTACCTTCACATTAGGCCTTCACCTCAAGTAACCCTCAAGTTATACCTTGTGCAATGTATGGATAGCGTCCTGTACCACCATTCACACCAAAGTACAACCTTAAGGTCACCGAAAGTGAACTTACCATTTAAAGTTTCCATCCTTACGCAATACTCATACATATGAGATATAAACATTACATAAGCCATATCATCACATAAAGGCCATCACCTAAGACAACCCTAAATCATACTTGTACAATGTACAAGTAGCATCCCATACTACTACTCACACAAAGTACTCCTTTGATGTCACCATAGGCAAGGCACATTGATACACCATAAGTCATAACAAGGAAGTAACTCATAATACAATCCAAGTATAACATGCATCAATACATTAAATGCATAATTCAACATTCCTCGTTAGCTTCATTAAGAACAGCTTCATTCATTAGACATTAAACCAACATTCTCATTAACATCATCGTAGGAGAACATTCATTACATTTAACATTATAGAGGAACACACCACAACCTCTCTCAATGCCTACTTGTGCAATGCATAGATGACGTCCCATACCACCACACTCACTAAGTAGTGCATTCTTAAGAAGTCATAGTTCATTAACATTCTTTGTGGGGGTAAGCCTTAACCGACATATACCATGTGAGCAATTCGTGGAATCTTACTGTCACCCTCACCGGATAAGGGGATTCCTACTTGCCTAAGGTAGGACCATTGTTTTTAGCTTAAGTGGGTGCACTAGCTAGACGTATGTGGGTACATAGTTATGGGATATGGAGATTGCTAGATACCCCACCTCAACTCACGAATGAGAATCCATCTCAAGAGATTGTTACTAGATACCCCGCCTCAACTCCCGGATGAGCATCCATCTCATTTCATATCCCCTCGGTGCTTAGCATTATTCCCCATAGAATACTTATTATTCATTATTATGGGATAATATATTGTTGCTAGATACCCCGTGTCAACTCTCTGATGAGTATCCATGTCAAACCCAACATTCATTTGTTAGATAGCTCATAGATTCGAAGATGAGAATAGCCTTTCAACTAAAAATCCCATATTGTGAGAAATTCCTTTCACAACATGTCATTATCATTCATTAAATTACAATTGAGAATAACCTTTCAATCAACCCATCATCATTAACATAATCATAGAAACCTCATTTTTTAGTCATTCATGATTGTGTGTGTGAGAATCACCTTTCACATAGTTCATCATCATTCATAATTGTTAATAGAGAAATAACATTCAATCATAACATAATTACATTCTAAACATGATCACATTAACTTCATTGGATTCACATTCATATACAAGATATTGTGATAATAACTCCATTCCTCATACTATGCCTTCAAGGCCATGAATCCCAAATCATCAATACACCAAAAATACACTATAATTAAGGCATGCATAATGATACAATTCAATAACCCAAAGAAATTTAGACATATTCCATTCATAAGCTTTCGTAATCATCAAACCCACTTCATGAAGGCCCATTTATGAAATTGAGAGAATTCATGGGTTCGAAGAGAATTTTCATAATAAATCATCAATTAAAAACTAATACAATCATAATATGTCATTAATAACCATTTGAAAACGTTTGGTGAAATAACCCATGAGATTGAGTAAAACCCTAGGTTTTTGATAACTTGAAATCACCTTTGGAATTGGCTCCTTGAATGAAAAGTTAAACAAGGATGAAGACTACCATACCTTGCTATTGATTCCCCACGAAATTTGAGAAAGAAACACCTTGAATCCACAAACCCTAGCTTCAATGGCTCCCTTGTTCTTCCTTGGGTTTAGAGAGAGAATTTTTTAAAGGAGGAACTCTTTATTTTGATTTGGGAAAAGGAGTAAATGACTTGTTTAAAGACCTAAAACTATATATAATAGTGATATAAACCATTTAAAATCAACCCCATACTTTAAATCAAACGAAATTACTCAAACACCCTCAACGTAAGGAAGACCGTCAGGGACCACGCCAAATTCAACGGGTCGTGATGGGAACCACGGCTCGTGGTGGTGCCCGTGGTCCCCTAGGAAGTGTACTCATCCAACTTACCATGCGCTCAAAGGCCTAAGGCAAGTCCACGAGATCTCCCACGATCCGTGGTCGAGACCACTAGTCATGGTGATGGTCGTGGTCATGCAGGAAGTAGATTGGCCTACTTGCCTTGCCACCAAGTGATCTTGACGACCACCTTGACGGACCATCTAGGGCACCTCGACTCGTGGTGGTCCCCGTGGTCTTTGGGGCAGTTGCCCCCTCAAATCACACCAATTCCCACCAAGCTAAGGGCTCTTCACAAACCGTGGTCATGACCACTGGCCGTGAAGGTGGTCGTGAACCCTAGCAGTGCTTGATCAAGGGTTGGGCAGCCTTGGCCTTTGGCTAAGTTTTCCCCCCCTTGCCATGGCACATGCCTTTGCAACCCTCCATACAAACCTAATAAAGTCTTTCAACTAGGCAGTCTAACACGTACCATGACGTTGACCCTCACATTAAGGCTCTAGTTCAACCTATCATTTTCCGAGCCATTACAACTTTGTGCTCCAATTCAGCTGGGAGGTGACACGATTTTCCAAACACCATTAGATAAGGATAAGTTCCTATCGGTGTCTTGTATGCAGTTCTGTAAGCCCACAGAGCATCATCTAACTTGTCAGCCCAATCTCCTTTGGGCATTCATAGTCTTTTGAAGGATTTGCTTCACTTCTCGATTAGACAGTTCCACCTGCCCACTAGTCTGGGGATGATAAGTTGTAGCTACCTTGTGTCTCACACCATATTTTGCCACCAAATTTTTCAGTGAACTGTCAATAAAGTGTGTACCTCCATCATTTATCATGGTCCTTGGAGTTCCAAACCTGGTGAATATATGGATGCGGATCAACTTAACCACTACCTTCGCATCATTAGACGGTAGCGCAATTTCCTCCACATACTTGGATACATAGTCCACTGCTACTAAGATATACTAATTGCCACGGGAAGATGGGAATGGCCCCATTACTTCTATCCCCCATACGACAACGATCTCATCTTCGAGGATGTTGTTCAGCGACATCTCAAGCCTTCTAGAAATAGTGCCAAACCGCTTACACTGATCACAACCCTTCACAAACATAGCAGCATCCTTAAATAATGTAGGCCAACTGAAACCAGATTGCAATACTTTATGTGCAGTTAGCTCGCTTTTGTGGTGTCCACCATATGTTGAACAGTGACAACTCTCCAACACTTGCATTGTCTCTTGTTCAGCTATACACAGTCACACCATTTGATCAGGTCTCTGCTTAAAGAATAAAGGCTCATCCCATATGTTAAACCGCGCGACATACTTCAACTTTTTCTTTTGATGTGTTGCGGCCCGTGGAGGATATAAACCTGTCACCAGAAAATTCACAATATTCGCATACCAAGGTACTTCAACAAGGTCCAAGGCTAGCAATTGTTCATCGGGGAACTCTTCGCGAATAAATCCTTCATTCCTCACATGAGATGAGTCTTCCAATCTAGACAGATGATTAGCTATTTGTCTCTCAGTTCTCTTCCTATCTTTAATATCTAGATCAAACTCTTGCAGGAAAAATATCCATCTAATTAGCCTCGGCTTCACATCCTTCTTGTGGAATAAAATCGGATTGCAGCATGGCCAATGTACACAACAACCTTGGTGCCCACTAAGTGTGACCAAAACTTATCAAAAGCAAATACTAATGCTAGTATCTCCTTCTCTAGCCCAACACTGCACCAACCACTGTATCACTAGCATCACACATGACCTTGAATGGAAGATCCAGTTAGGAGAAATCAAAATATGAACTTCCATCAACTTCTTTTTCAATAGCTCAAATGCCTGCAAACAACTTTCATCAAATGCAAATTTTACCTCTTTTTTCCAGAAGGCCGCACATGGGTTTTGCCGTCTTAGAAAAATTCTTGTTGAATCTTCTGTAGAACCCAACATGTCCAAAAAACCTCCTAACTCCCTTCACAGTAATGGGTGGTGGAAATTTCTCAATAACCTCCATCTTGGCTTTATCAACTTCCAGCCCATTCCTTGAGATTTTGTGCCCCAGTACAATCCCTTCTTGAACTAAGAAGTGGGACTTCTTCCAATTCAAAACCAGATTTGTCTCTTCACATCTTGAAAGGGCCCTGTCAAGATTAGTCAAACAACAATTAAAAGACTCACCAAACACCGAGAAATCGTGTAGCGACCCTTCCGGAGGCATATTTAGATAGTTGAGTGAACCTCAATGTGTACTCCCTCACACTCATGTTCCCTTGCTTAAGTTTGATAAACTTAAGTACCTTGGCCTCCCTTATGTCAAGAAGGAAGAACCTATCAAGAAAAACACTTTTGAACGTTTCCCATTCTATGGGACCCGTTTCCTCTAGCCTTGTTTTTGTCCATTGATTGAACCAAATCTGAGCAACCCCTTTAAGTTTAGACGGCCAATTCTGCCTTTTCTGCGGGAGTTACTCTCATAATAGCAAGTAACTTATGACCTCATCAATGAATTCTTGAGGATCTTCCTCAACTTTGGGGCTATAAAATTCCGATGGGTTGATCCTTGTAAAGTCCTTCACTCTAGATGCCGTCGTACCCACATTTGGGTCCACGGGGTTTACCACCACTCTATTGGATTGGGCCGTGAAGGCTTGAGGCAACACTTGGAATGCCTACTTAAACTCCACATTCGTCACATTCTCGGCGAAGGGATCAATCGGAGCTTAAGGAAGAGCTTGGGGAGGAGCTTTTTGACCCAAATTGTCTCCCTCCATCCTTCTAGCATTAGCCCTTCTAGTAGACATAACCTGAAAACCACCAGGTAAGGGATAGGAGAAAGACTTTATAGAGTTAAACTCCATGGCAAGACTTAGAGAAATGAAGAAGTGAAGTTTCCTAAATAATTAGTAGCCTCTTATTCATAAATGTGGCGTGTTTTACACTTATGAACAAAACTCTACTCGACATGGTTTGAGACATCCTAGAACCATTCTACACCTTGTGCTCTGATTGGTAAGTTTGTCATAACCCAGGGGTACCCCCTAGATGTAACAAAGAGTATAAGAACTCGAGAGGCCCCATACAAGCTCCTTGGCATATAATAACATAAAGTAATAGAAATGGGTAGAAATTTAAAACTTGATCAATACAATCAAAGTCTTTATAAAACGAAGCGGAAGTCAAACAACATTGTCTCAAACCATCTAAGCATGATGAATATGTGTCTTGGAACGCAGCCCATATGTAACGACCCGGGAAAATGATAGAGTGAAACTAGAGCCTCACATGTGAGTTTGGAGTCGAGAACTTAATGAAATGGTTATAATTGAATTTGACCCAAAAAGTTCTTAAA
>JAJOOR010031277.1:0-29057 GCA_036250505.1 Solanum acaule | reverse complement strand
GTATTGTTTAAGTTGTGTACGGGATTAGTCTCGAATTTTGTACTCTAAAGTATTAGATGGTTTGAGACATCATGTATAAAGTCTAGAAAGTCTTCCGCTTGCTATTATTTTTTTTATGCAATGTTTTCTTGGTAAAGAAAGTTTGAAATTCCTTATGGGTTTAGTGTCTATGCGATGAATGAATGCTAAGAGACTTGTATTAGACCTCTTCGAGGTCGAGTATGCCGGTTACGACTAGGGGGTGCTCTCGGGTCGTGACAGAGGCTGAGGAGGATATGAAGAAAAGATATCCACATCTCTTTGAACCCGGAGATACTCCCAATGAAGGTACTAATATTTTTCTTTGTACATTTAAAGTTGAAATGTTGTGTTAATTTGTATGTGATATGATTTATTTAGGTGTTAGATGCTTCCACCCTTAGTTCTACTTTATAGTGATCTCATTCGAGGACGAATCTTCCCAAGGGGGAGATATTGTAACATCCCGCCTTAGAAAGAACAACAATTAGAAAGAACTAATTTGGAAAGAAGCTAATTTGAAAACTTTCAAGTTATGCTTAAGTTGTGAGTTTCGAATCAACTTCAAATGACCATAACTTTCAGTACATGACAAGTTTGGTGGCCCAAAAGATATCATATGAAATGTCTTGGAATCCTCTTTCCAATGCCATCGAGTTTGCGAAACTTCCAACTCGTATGAAAGAGATATGCCCGTTTGAAGTCAGGCTATCCAAATAAGGAATGTTACCCAAAAATATGAGGGTTATTTTAGTCTTTTCCTTACCCAATTAGATTAATTCATTTTTAGTAAGGTTTTAAGGGTACAAGCTGATTTGGTTCAGTTTTATAATCCTAATTCACGCGTAAGGTTTTAAAAAGAAGTTTAAGAAGAGAAAAAAGGAGAAAGGAATTAAGGAAGATTCAAGGCATTCATCGAAGGTTGTTTCGCCAAGGGTTTGATCCCTTAGAGGTATGTTCAGTTCTCATAGTGTTGGATTCGTTCGGCCACAATTCATTCATGCTATTTTAATGAAACTTCATTCTAAAAGTTGAAGGATTTGAGTTCTTGATGAATTTTCATGAAATTCCATTCGTAATCTTGATTGTTGGGATTTTGATGAGTTCTTGATATAAAAAGTTAGTGATTTTAGGGTGGTTTAGAGTAGATTATCATGTACATATGTTGGGTATTCGAATCTACGTAATCGGAGAAGAAACCATTCGATTCTAGGAGAATTAGGGTCAGAAAACGAGAAAAGAAATTCATCGGGGTTTTCTGGGAAAGGGTTGGCATGCCACCCCACCAATGCGCTAGCAGAAGGTGTCTGTAGGATAGGGGTTGGCGCCCTGCGCCACTCAGTGCGCCAGGGTCGCCTGTCCCTACCCGTTCTCCGTTAGTTAGCTTGTTTGAGTTCTTTCAAAGGGTACCTTTACCACTCATTTGATTCTAACTACTCTAAACTACTTCTAAACATATAAAATCATTCATAACATGAATTATAACCTTGAATTCATAATTCAAATTCAAGGTAGAGCTAAGAGTCAAGTCTTGAGAGTTCTTCAAGTTATTTTAAAAAGTTCTTTTACAATCTCTTAAAAAAAATTAAGACTTCAGCATTTGAGTTTGAGGAAGAGTGGAGTTGAGTTCATTTTCTTTAAAATGATATATGGGAACTAAGTATTCCCAAGAGAAATGTTTTTACATTTAAGAAAAGAAGAAACACTGATTTCCAAAATAGTTCATGAGTAGTTTTGAGTACTATCTCTTTTAAGAGAAACCTTTTGAGTAAATAATCTCAAAGTTGAAGAAAAGGAAATGTTTTCTTTAAAACATTTGAGCTAAGTTATTTGTTGGGATTAGTATTGAGCACTAATATGGGGAAGAGTTCTAACAACTCACAATCCCCATAAACCATGTAGACAATATGGCTAGAAAGGGTCATAATTTTTATATTATTCCTTATTACTTTTTAGCATAAACTAGTGGATCCACTTAGTTGAGGAGTTCAATACCCCAAAAAGGTATAGGACAGTTCTGGCAGCATGGACGAGACGTTGTATCATCACATAGCTCATAGTGATGGTTGTCGATTAGAGAATCTTCCAAACAGAATTTATCTTGTATTTTCACATGCAAACTGATATATATTGTATTTTTCAATACAGTGAGTTGCTATCTACTATTTAAAAAGCTTTTCTTTATATCACATTATTGGTATTGCTTTTATATTGAAATGAGTTGAGTTGAGACGAGGTAAGTTGTATCTTCAATTCCAGTTCAAGCTTATGTGGTATTTTAGATTTCCCCTCACATGTTCGTACATTCCATGTACTGGTGCCATTTGGCCTGCAACTTTTATGATGCAGATACAGTTAACCAGGATCATCATCCAGCGCTTCATTGATCCAGTTAAGTTCGAAAGTTATTGGTGAGACTCTTTGCTTGGGGAAAATCCCTTATTTACTTTCAGTTATTTTAGTTGTTAGATGATTAGAGGTCTTGTCCTGACATCTCTCATAGTATAAGAGGCTTCATAGATAAATAGACATAGTTCATGATTCTTTTCATTTTCAATTTTTTATGCTGAGACTTGAGTTGCCTATTTGGCTTATTAAATGTTTTATTTCTAAAATGTTCTGAGTATTTCTTTGAGACATTGAGTAAAGTTGTGCTTTTGAGTTCATCTTATTTATGAGTAAGTCTTCCGCTAAGAGTTAAGCCAGGTCAAGGGTTTCCTTGGGGCTAGCAGTGGTTCTCGAGTGCCAGTCGTATCCTAGATATAGGCTCGGGGAGTGACAATTAGATCAGAAGAAGATTAACACTATTAAAGATGACCCAACCTATCAATGATTATTTAGTTTTGTTGAGATATTCAATACTACACCTAGTGATATCAATGTTCAATTTCCCACACCCCTAGAGTTTACAAAATTTGTGAACCTTTGCTTGCTTAGAGATTGTTACAATTGTGAGCTTAAATTTGGGTTGGTAAATTTGGTGAAATCATCCACTTATTTTCTCGCTTTACTACATTGAGACTAGTTGTGATTTAAGTCCCTAATGGAATACTTAACCTCACACTATTCCTTTTGGTATTCGACCCTGACTCTTATTTGTGTATTTTAATTGACATCAAATGCCTACTCTTTTGATTAGTTTTTGAGGAGTTGTTTGAGCATTTAATAAAGTTGTGCATGTGATGGGGAATGGTAGCTAGAAATTCAATTTTAGAAGTAATTTGAATACTAATTTGTTTTGTAAGTGAACAAACTTAGGCTTGAACCTCTTGTTGTGTTCTTTTGTTAGGTGAAACAATGAATATATATAGTGGTGACGACTCTTGTCACCATGCATAAGATAATGAAATTAGAAAGAAAGAAGTGGTGATTTCTCATATCACCAATGAAGTTGGAGCAATTTGGTTACCACCGGTACATAAGGATATCGCATTTGTCGTAACCAAGTCCATGTTGTAACCTAGTCAATGTTGCAGCTTATTAAATTGGGAGGATTATTTTGGGGTTTTGAACATGAAGACTATAATGATCACTTCCATAAGTTTTTGAATGTGTGCAACCCTTTTTGGCTAATGGTATTTCAAAAGAGTCAATGTGATTGAGGTTATTCCATTTTTCTTTAACGGGGTAATCGAGTAGGTGGTTGATTGAGTTGACGAGAATGTGTATTACCTCATGGGAAGAATTGATTAAAGCTTTCCTTGAAAGGTTCTTTCCTCTGTCTAAAGTAATGAAATTAAGGAAAGATATTTAGAATTATGAAATATTGAATGGAGAACTCGTACATAAAGCGTGGTTACATTTTAAGAGAGTGTTGTTATTATGCCAAAAATATGGTCTTCCTGATAAGCTATTGTTACTATACTTTACCACAGTCTTGATGTTGTAAATAAAGGATTGGTTGATCATATTGTTCGGGCGGCATTAGTTAAGCAACCATTCTAGAAGTATGAAGGGTTCTTAATGAGATGACAAAAATAACCAAGTTTGGTACACGAGAGAAGATTATGTGTCACTTCCACACTTAGGAATGTTTAAGAAACAACAAGAGAAAAACCAAGAGTGTGACAAAAGCATTGCTAAATTGACTGCTCAACTTGAAATATTATCCGAGCGTGTTATTGGAAGTGGGGAAAATTCAGTGGATGCGGTGTTCTAGAGAATGTATGGTGATGGGGCTCACATGAGAGGTGAAAAATCAGAGGGTTTGCGGCTAAGCTATCCAAGACTTTTCGGAAATCAAAGTTTGACCAAAATTAATGACGAAAGTTGCTATGAAAGAGAATGTGAAGATGCTAAATTTGTACCACCTTTCAATCTTACATTATACGATGAATAATCCAAGCGATGATTTGTTGACTAACATTCTCGACAAAATAGAGGGCTCTGATATGATTTTGCAAGAAATGACGAGTGACGTTTCAACTTTGTCCACCACTGTAATCTCACAATCATCCTCCGTTAAGTTTCTTGAAGAAAAGATGGGGCATCTTACTGCTTTTATGTAATCCCTATGAGAATTCAATGACTCATGTAAATGAAAATAGTAAGTTTGCTATCCAAGTTTCATCCATAGTTACTACAAGTGGGAAGACTTTGAAATAAATAACAAGGCCCAATAATGTAGATGCTCAAGGGGGTGATTGCCAATGATGAATCAACTAAGGGAATGGGTAAGACAAACAAAAGAGGTTGAAGGTAAGCCGGAGTAAGATGTGAAGGAAGACAGTGTTGAAGCCTCATCCACATTACTTCAAATCAAGATAAAGCGTCATTTTCCTCAAAGATTAAGGAAGAAAAATGACAGTGTGAAATTCCAAAGGTTCGTGGAGATAGTAAAAGATTTGAAGGTAAATATTGCATTGGTGGATGCCTTTACCGAAATGTCGGGTTATGCCAAATATATGAAAGAATTGGTGACAAAGGAGAGGGTGATAGATTGTGAAACAATTGAAATATCGCAAACATGTGATGCGGTGATCAGAAAGAATACAATCCTTATGAATGATGATCTAGGATCTTTCGCTATTCCATGCACTATTGGTCTGTGCACTTTTGCAAAAGCCTTGTGCGATCTTTGTGAAAGTATAAATTTGATGTCGCTGATGATATTTTATAAGATTGGGCTTGATGAACCAAAACTGAGAAATATGAGGCTCTTAATGATTGGTCATTGGCTGGTCTATGATGTTTTGGTGAAGGTTGACGAATTTGAGTTCCCCACTGATTTTGAAGTGCTTTATTGTGAGGTTGATGTTGATATGTTGGTTATTCGTGGTAGACCATTCTTGGTCACGGGCAAAGCTTTGGTTGATATGGAAGGCGGCGAGTTGAAATTTTGAGTTAATGACAAAGTAGTGAACTTCAATATTCATAGATCATTGAAATATCCAAGTGATATGCACATTGTATCACATTTGAATAAGATTGATGAGCTATGACATGTATTGGGAAGTAGCATTGTCACGTCCCAATGTATACCCTAGGCATAACATGACATATAGGATCTCGAGAGGCCCCACACAATCCCTTTAGCATGAATCATGCAATATAATAGAAATAAAGACTTTAAAAGATACCATTCTAAACATCTTAGGAGTTTAACAAAGAGGAAGTCTACCAGAGTCTCAAAAGTCATCTAAAACATCATAAGGAAAGTGATTAGGACATAACTCATACATCGCATACAAAGTATGAAACTAAAGTACAAGAAAGCAATAAAAGAGTCTCGGTCCTTGGAACATGATGACTCATCCATCTTCAAAGTCTATAGAGGATCAACTTGCCACGAGTATGGGAGGTAGGAGCATCGGACCCTAAATTAGTGAAACAATGTAGGAACAAGTATGCATTAGTACATTGAATGCACCAAGTATTAGGTAATATGCATAAACATTGGCATGATAACGTGCATGACTTAAAACGTGTAGGCATGATCATAATAAAACATTTAAAAGCTTTTAGAGAAGAAGTGGCATAAAAATCGTAAAATATAGTCAAAAATACATTATCATAAAGGACATAAGAAAAGCATGAAGAAAACACAAACATTTTGTGGGATCTTCGCTTTAACTGACAATAAGACCATGAGAGCTATACCATGAAATCTGGTATATCCCTCATGCTGAAAGAAGGGGAAACTACTTATTAAGATAGAATTTGTATATATGTCATCATTTGCTATAGTGGATCCACTAGCTAGGTCATTTATGACAATTCTACGGGGGAACGAGTTAGGGAATCGAGGTTGCCAATAGATACTGCCCTATTTAAGCCTCCACCTCAAAGCCCTCTCGGTGCTAAGTCTAAATCCCAACAGAACAGATAAAATTCAAATATCATTTTAGCATAGGAAATGTGATGATCAATACCAATCCACACTTTTGAGATCAAAACATAAAATACCTCCTTAAACATACTTCAACATGGATGAGAAAACATTTTACCCATGTGAATTCATTTGTGAGAAATACCTTTCACAGTCATGAGCATCATAATAAGTGAGCAATTCTTTCACAATAGCATTGATACTTTCCTTTCAAAGCATCCCCAAATCATTTATATTCATTTCATAAACACATGCATATATTTATAATTTCATAATTCATAGATTTATGGGTTTATCGTAGGATCAAAGTTGAAAAAAATAATTTGAGCATGGGTCAATGCAATTCAACATAAATATCATGGATTAACATCGATTCATTTATTAGGAGACTTATTAAACCATAATCAATAACAATTAGATGAAATCCACATTCAATAAATGTAAACCTTAACCAAGTCAATTTTGCTTCTGACTTGCCAAATCCGGTCATGAACAACAATTTTGTTGCATGAAATGGGGAGCGAGACATTCCAAACATTAATTAGACAAGAATGATAAAGTTTTGAGACTTTGAGCCCATTGATGTAAATAATCTATTGTGTCTTCCTATACTAAGTGATGTGGCTTCCGTAGGAGAATGATCGACAAGAGAAGGTGGAGACCAGGCAGATGAACTTGATGATTGTGGTTGGACGCCCATGACTCACTGTAAACATCGAAAAGCGAGTTCGTACTAGGAGTCAACAAAGAAACTTGTTAGGGAAAAGATGGTAAGGAGATCCAAAACAAATACTTTGATTGTGTACTCAAAGACGGAAGAAATAAAGGTTCACCACTACCAAATGTTGTGTCACCAATTACATTAGGAGAACATTTTCCAAGTTGGTTTTACACCAAGTTCGCATGCGATGGGACGAAAGCTCTATGTTTTTATGTTGATGAGAAGGAAGAGAAAGACGCAACTCTATCATGTCCATCACCAAACGATGCTCCAAAGTGATTTCCTAAAGTTGAGAATGCATGCATGGCCAAAATCACATTATCTGACAATCATCTTCTATTTGGTGACAAACTTCTTAATCCCCTTTTATACATGGTTGGTTTTGCACATGAGAAAAGGGTAAACAAAATCCTAGTCAATGGAGGATCTTGAATTAACATCCTTCCAATTCACATAATGAAAGAACTTGGGATCTCAACTGCAGATCTTATTGACAGTCGCTTGATGATCCAAGGATTCAACCAAGGAGGCAAAGGGCCATAGGGATCATCATAATAGACCTCACCATTAGAGAGTTGCAATCAAACCTGTGGTTACATGGAATTGATGCAAAGACATCATACAACATTTTACTTGGTACGCCGGGGGTACATGAGAACAAAGCAGTCCCCTCTACCTACCACCAATGTTGGAAGTATTATGATGATGGAGTTGCAAGAAGGATTATTGTAGAAATTCGATGTTGACTATGGATTTTTGATGATTCTGTTATCGACTTTGGGCGATCATGTTGCAGCTCACCAAATTGGAGTAAAAATTCCCCTACGCTATTGGTATATTCGGCGATCATCCCTTGGTTAGTGATCTGCCCAATAGTTCAATGCTCTCAATTCTCACTCATTTAGGGAGTTCCTCCATGTACTCTTGATCATATCATTTCTTTACATTGAGGACACTGCATTTTACTTTTTGGTGGGGTTAAGCCACTTGTGCTAATACTCTCCTTTGATGTGTTTGTTATTTTGATGTTGTTTCATTTACTTTTTTCTCTCTTTACCCTGCTCTCCCCTTGAGTTTTGAAACTAATGAAAATGTTTGAGTTGTCACTAATAATAATTTGAGGATAGATTGGGTTCAATATCGATGTCTTCAATAGTACTCATGATGAGAATGATGTATACTATTTGTGTTGCAAGAACAAAATTGATGTGGTAGCACTTTTGGGCGATCTCTTTGAATATTTTGTTGACTAGCTACGTTTCGATGTGAGCCTTGCAATGAACATCACACGTGTAATTTTAATACTTTAAGATTGTTCTAAATAAGTGTATTCGAAGTGTCATATATGGTGAGGTCTTACCTAAAAGTATGTATGTAGAATCCTAGAATTTTCCTTTTTAGTCTAATTGTTTACACCTTTGTAAGTGTAAGGCATAATCTTGGAAAATAATTCTAAAAAGGAACCCAAATTTTCATATCCTTTGTGACTACCTTGTGAGGGTGTACATCCGTCTTGGCACCATTTGAGCCTAAACTATTTGCTGACAAAACCACATTGAAACATATTGAGCCTATATTGTCCCTACATTCTCATCCAAAATCCTTTTCGAAGCATTATTATAATTTAATAAACAAGTTAGGCCTAATGCCTAAGTTGGAGTGTGGAAAGGAAGGATGAATGAAAGCCAAGTGAAGGGAAAATAAAGATTAAAGAAGACTCAACTATGAAGTTTGTTACAAAAAGAAGCAAGTAGTAACCCCACTTTTAAAAAATGAATATTCAATTTTGAAAAATTGAAATGAAAAATAGAAGTTGATAATATAAAGGGGGATCCCGAATAATGTGGGTGACAAATTAAAGTTTGAGTTCTCAAATGAAAAAGAATGAAAAGAACATGAGAGGAGCTGAAGATGATTGCAATAATGTTTTGAAAAGATGAAGTCACCAAGCCAAATTTATCATACCTTAACCCTCAACGCCATTACAAGCCTAAAAAATCCCTTGAGATCTTGCATGAACTAGGTTGTCTATCGATTGGAAATATGGGTAAACCTATGGAATGAAGATTACATGTATTTCTCTTTTGACAGAGTGATAGTTGCATTGACTCCTTATTTGTTTGTTTATTTTCTTTGTGAGAGCATGAAATCTTTATTGATGTGAAGTCAATTGAATGCATTTGTTGAAACATGGTCTTGCATTAGAAAAAAAAACTATAGTGATTTTGAGCTTGTGTTGAAACCGGCTAGTCATCATTGGAAGCTTCTTGATCATGACTGAATGTAGCATGTTGTTGAGAGTAATCTTGTAATGACACTTGCATGTTAGGCCTCATTACCCTTATTGAGGTAATTATGTTCTTGATTTACTTGAGGACAAACAAAAGTTTAAGTTGGGGGTGTTGATGAGTGGTAGATTTGCACTCATGTGAGGACTATTTAGCTCAACAATTATTTTTCTCAATGCCTAATTATGTCCTACTCTAATGATATTTTGATTATCTGCAGCTACGAAGGCTAAAGAACATGACAAGGATGAATATGCGAAAGAATAGCCAAAAATAATGAAATGAAGTGTAAACTCCACATTATGTGATCACCTATTGAAAAGGGTGAATAACCAAATGGGTACGATAGCACCCCATTTGACAATACATTGAGCCAATTACTTGAGGTTGGATGGTGAACTCATGGAGAGATGGAGATGCGCCAAATGAAAAAGGCAAACAAGGTGGGTATTGCCGTTTTTGACAATATCGAGTGACAAAATGACAGTTTAAAAATTGAACAACAGTGGTAATCGGCGATTCGCTGAACGAGAAAAATATACTCACATGAGATCGCCGACTGATCAGGTTCAAACATCTGAAGGATGGAGCAAGAAGACGCTGAGCTGAATAATGACTAGCGATTTACTGAATGAGCTTAGTGAGCTCGAATAACATCACCGAGCGAGTAACATATTAAGTTTTGTGCCAAATCTTTGGAAACTATGAATTGCCTAAACGACAGAGAAAAAGGGGTACAAAATTTTTGGGAGAGTTCTTAATATCCTTTAGAGAGAAACACTTCCTATTTAGTGAACAACACTTTTAGTTTTTGGAGTTTTTAATTTTTTATCTTGAATTTGATAAACTTAAGTTGATTTTGAAGTGTGTTTGCTTGTAATTACTGAAACTCATGTTACCCACAACTGATTTCATGCAAGGTATAAATTCTCTACACTTTGTAATGTGTGGCTAAACCCCCAATCTCTTGGGGTGTTATTATGGGGTTGGGTGTTGTTTTAACATTGTGGGTATTTTGAATTGCTCTATTTTATAGCTGTTAACCGTGGATTTGAACTGTCATCATGTGGTTAACTCATGAATTAAGGTGGCCAACTTGATTTTAGCTATTTCACGACCCAGACCATCATGATTGGCACCCACACTAACCCTCTGGTGGGAGAACCACTACTATACCCAAAACCAAGCAACTAAACCAAAAACTAAAGCATTTAAGGATACGAAGATAGGAATAATAGCTAAAAACTGAAGTTCCCATAAACTTCCAAAAGATCTAACAACTACACAAAGCGGAATTTACGCCTAGAAACTGAAAGTCAATGTACCAAAACATCTAAAGTTAAACAAGTCTAAACAAGAAGGGATACAAACCCAAACTAATGAACTAAGCAACTAACTAGAAAAGTCTAAGTCCGAAATGTGGACATAGACGAAAGAAGAACTCATGTCAGCCTGGAAGAACTGGCTCACCCTTGAATTTGAAGCGATCACTGATCTTTTAGACGAGGTCTGTCAATAACTGCCTGAAGATGCCCTGTACTCAACAAAGAAAGAGCAAGTGTAGTATCAGTACACAACCACAGTGTATTGGCAGGATCACGCGGCTATCCCACTTACTGTAACATACATAAGTCAATACAACAATATAATCACATGCATAAATCGAACAAACACACTATCATCAACATTTATAAATATGGTACAGTTTCACATTTTTCATGATATAAAATTATATCAAATCATTGGTCCTCTCAAAGAACCCAACCACAAAAAGTTAGTATACCGCAACGTGGTACCCAATCCAATGTTTATGCCGGAACGTGGCAACCGATCCCAGACATATGCCAGAACTCAAAGTTGGTGTGTCGGAATGCAATACCTGATCCATTCAACAAGCCACAAATACAATCACAAGTACATTCTCATAATCATACAATCAAGTCATGATTTCATGGCATTCGTCATTCATATATCCTCATTTACAACAAATCTGATCAATAATGAAACATTCACATACATACATGTATCATAATGAAGTAAGAACAAACATACATCACACAACCATCACCTACCTCGAAAGCAGCTTGAAACCCTAAGAAACTTGATCCTTCCCTTTTCGGATTTGTTTCGCTTGTTCTTGGTCTACGAACAATCAATATAATACGAGAATCAATAAACAATCACCAATTACCCGAAATTCAAACAATTCTATAAACCTTAGATCAAACCCATGATCCCAAGTATCCAAAGTAGAGATTTTTCCACCATAGTTTCTAAATCAAAGCCCTCCCCAATGGATAATTACCCATTAGATTACATTCTACGGATCGAAAAACGTATTTGGGGAGTGAAAACCTTACCTTTAGATTCAAGAATGGTAAAAAACTGTCAGGAATCGCCTGGGTTCATTCCTTAGCTCTAGTAATTGAAAAGTGTAGAATAAAGACATTTTGGGGTTTATTTACGACTTTAAGTCGCGTCGGGCTTGCCACAGCTGCACCCACCCTGCTACAGCAGCCCTACCAGATCGACCAAAACCACCGCCAAAGCGGCTTGCACGAAACAGTGAGCTATTTTAATAATTACAAGACCCCCATTTCACAACACACCTTTAACCAGAAATACCGTTCACTCTAAGATCGGTTTCAAGAGTTCTACTCACCCGAATTCAATTCTGTAAAGTTGTACGAGTTCCTTAATGACTTATCTAACTACTCATGAAATCAAAATCATAAATAATTCACCCGATTGTTATCACATTTCCCTACACCTTAATGACTCCGATTTAGTCCAAATCTGGACTAGGTTGGGAAATTCCAAGTTACCACGAAAAAGTTTTTCGACCCAAAAAATTTCCACGCTGGATTTTCTATAGCGACGGAAACCGGTCGTTAGGATAGATACCCATCACTCATAACTTTGGAAAAATAGGCTAAGGAAGGGATAAAATAGTACCTGAATCGACGAACAATTGGGGATACTTGTGTCGCATGTCCCTCTCGGTTTCCCAAGTAGCTTCCTCAACTGGACGATGCTTCCATTAACATTTCACGGACTTAATCTCCTTGGTCATCAACTTACGCACATCACGATCAACAATTACAATCAGTTCTTCCTCATATTGGAGGTCTTTGTCTAACACAATTGAGTCCCACTTAATGATATAATTCTCGTCACCATGATACCTCTTAAACATGGACACATGAAATCCTAGATGAACTCCCGATAAATTAGGAGGTAATGCCAATCTATACGCCAACAGTCCTACACATTCAAGAACCTCAAAGGGACCAATTTATCTGTCACGACCCGAGCCTACACAAACTCCCCTATATCCTTCTTCATCCATAGCCACCAATAAATTTGCTTCAAATCTCGGTACATCTTGGTCACACCCGGATGAATAGAATATCGCGAACCATGGGATTATATCTACAACTTTTGAATCAAATCATCAACTCGAGGAACACAAATTCTCCCTTTGAAATTGACCACACCTTTCCCATCAAGAGTGGTCTCTTGTGCCTTACTAATCGTAGTCTTCTTTCTAACTTCCTCCAAATTCTCATCCTCAAACTGTTTTGCCTTGATCTCTTCAATGAATGTGGCCCTAACCTCAACGCTAGCTAACACCTCACCTTTTACTGACATGCCCAACTGCATGAACATAGACTCTAATGTCTGAATTTCCTTAGCCAAAGGTAGCTTGGTTACACTCAAGCAAGCTAGACTGCCCATACTCACCGCTTTTCGACTCAAAGCGGCTGCCACCTCATTAGCCTTTCCCAAATGATATTGAATGGTGACATCATAATCTTTAACTAACTCCATCCATCTTCATTGTCTCAAATTCATATCCTTTTGAGTGAACACATGATGCAAAATACGATGATAAGTAAACACTTCACATTTAATACCATAGAGGTAATGCCGCCATATCTTAAGAGCAAACACTACCACTGCCAACTCCAAATGATGTGTTGGATAATTCTTCTCATGCACCTTCAATTGACGCGAGGTATAAGCTATAACATTCTTACCCTGCATCAACACAACACCTAACCAAGAATGTGAAACATCACAATAAACAATAAAATCTTTACCTTCAACCAGTAATGCTAGAATAGGCATGGTGGTCAAGAGAGTCTTGAGCTTTTGAAAGCTCTCCTCATATTTTTAGTCCATTCAAATGCTATCTACTTTTTGGTCAAATTAGTCAAGTGAGTGGCAATAAAAGCAAAGTCCTTCACAAATCGATGATAGTAGCTAGCAAGCCCCACAAAACTCCTAACTTCCATCACAGAGCTAGGCCGAACCCAATTCTTAACCGCTTCAATCTTTTGGGATCTACCATTACCCCTTCTTTTGAGACTACATGTCCCATAAATGCAACCGAAGTGAACTAAAATTTACACTTAAAAAATTTAGCATACAACCTTTGTTTCCCAAGAACACCCAGAACAATACGAAGATGGTCGGCATGCTTTTCCTGACTTTTCAAATATACCAAAATATCATCAATAAAGACTATAACAAACGAATCAATGAATAGTTTGAACACCCAATTCATCAAACTCATAAAAGTTGTAGGCGCGTTGGTCAAACCAAAAACTCATAGTGCCCATAGCGAGTTCTAAATGCCATCTTGGACACATCCTCAGGCCTAATTTTAAACTTATGGTAACCAAACCTTAGATGAATCTTAGAGAAAATTGATGCACTTTGCAATTGGTCAAAAAGATCATCTATTCGAGGCAAAGGATATTTGTTTCGAATAGTGACCCTATTCAATTTCCCTTAATCTATAGACATTCTTCCTTTTTCTTAACAAACAAAACTGGAGCTCCCCATGGAGAAGCGCTAGGATGAATAAATCCCTTATCAAGAAGCTCTTGGATTTAAGCCTTAAGCTCTCTTAACTCTGCCGAAGCCATGCATTATGGAGGGATAGAAATGGGACGAGTACCAGGTTGATAATCAATGCAAAAGTCTATATCTCTATTTGGAGGCATACCAGGCAAGTCATTAGGAAACACTTTTCTAAATTCTAACACCACAATAATAGACTCAATGGATGGAGTCTCAACTCAGCATCCCTAATATGAGAAAAATAAGCCAAATAACCATGCTCTACCAGTTTACTAGCCCGAATGGAGGATATGATCTTAGCTTGCTTAGGCTTGTACACCCCTTCCCACTCTAAGCTTTTCCTTCCTGGAATTTCTAGAGTTAAAGACTTAGTATTACAATTAAGCACATTATAATAAGAGGACAACTAATTCATGCCTAAGATTATATCAAAGTCAGTCATATCCAAATTCACCAAATCACCCCAAGACTGAAAACCCTTAAACAAAATAGGACAGGCACGATAGCGATGGGTGACTATGACAGACTTTCCAAATGGGGTAGAAACATGGATGGGGGCATATAGTATATCACAAATCATAGAAAATTCTAAGGTGAATCGCACGGATACATATGAATAAGTAGAACCCGGATCAAATAACACATTAGCCATCCGATCACATACAAGAATAGTAGATGTGATCACCACGTCAGACGCCTCTACCTCATTCTTACCCGAAAAGGCGTAACACTGAGCCCTATCATCATGTCGAACGACTTCCCTACCTGGTTGCATGATATCCCTGCCCTCTTTACCATTTCCTCTACCTCCACGGCCTCGCTGATTACCTCCTTGCCCATCTTGTGGACGTCGTCTACAATTATTACCATTTCTCAGGGGTACCACTGCTTTAGTCTGCTATTGCGCAGAATCTAACACTCGTGGGTGGGGACTATCTCTTCTCATATGCCTAGGTTCTCCATATTTGTAGTAAGTACGATCAAAAGATGGTATGTCTCCCGTCGAAGGCGCGGCTCCCTGGCTATCCTGAATCAAATTATGAGATGGAGTTCCCGAGTAATTACCTGTATAGGCGGGCATGGCGGACTGAATTAGTCTAGCTACAAGTGTTGGCCTCCCTAATCCTCTAGGGTAAGATCCTTGAAAGTTACCCGAGTTCTTGGCACTTTTTTCCCAATGCCTTAGCCTGACCGTCTCGCCTAACCCCCTCCACTTTCTTAACAAGGTCTGTCACCTCATTAAAGCTTCTCCTTGCAGAGGTCATGTGAACAGATAATACCTGCAACTCAGAATTTTGTCCTTAATAAATAAACGGATCCTCTCTTCCTCAGTAATCACCAACTGTGTGGAATATCTAGACAATGCATGGAAATTGGCCACATAATCAGCCACAGACATAACACTTTGTTCCAAAGCCATAAACTCATTTTTCTTATGATTTCTCAAAGTTCTAGCCACATATTTCTTCAAGAACAGAGCATGAATTTGTGTCCAAGTAAGTGGAGGCAAAACTAAAGATCCGCATTCCATATAAGCTCTCCGCCATTGCTTGGGCTCACCTTGAAGCTGAAAAGTCACGAACTCAACCCCATGTTGATGGACAATTCCCAACTTATGAAGCCTGTCATATCAATCTAAGATAAACTCATTAGCATCCTCACTCTTAGAGCCAAGAAATACAAGAGGCATTAACTTCAAAAACTTAGTCAACATTTCATTCTCATTACCAGTCATAACAGAACCTAATAAAGGACAGAAGAAAGCATTTGTACCGACATTTCCATCCACTTTTGGAGTAGTGATAGCAATAGGAGGATTGGCGGGAGCTTGAGTTGCTTGAGCAGAAGGAAGCAATATAGGACCAACCAACCCTTTTAGGAATGATATGATCTATTGGGCTAACACTAGGTCGATGGGAGGAATACCTATAGTCTCATCCTGCACCTCTTTCTCTTGCCCAAGCTCCTCAACATTTTCAACCTTAATATCCTCCTTTATCTCTTCATGATGTACGAGAGGGGCCTCATTTTGGGGAGCATTTTCGACTAGTACCCCATCTCTAGTAGGCACCACTCTTCCTTGGCCTCTACCCCTGCCTCGACCGCAAGCTCTCACTGCAGATTCCTCAGCTGGAGCATTGACAGGAGCTACGGGCCTGATGTCGTTGTATCTAGTGTTAACCATCTGCAGACAGAAGGGTGAAGGAGGTTAGATACTAAGTTGAATCGATAGATACTAATTAGAATCAAGTTATAGCACGAAAGGAGACAAGAGAAAACATAGAGATTTCCTAAAGACCTATAGCCTCTCGAAGAAAATTAAAGTCGTCCTCGCCAGAGCGACCAAAAGCACCGCCAAAGTGGCTTGCACGAAACAGTAAGCTGTTTTAATAATTCCAAGAAACCCATTTCACAACACAACTTTAACCAACGACTCTAAAAAAATACTGTTCACACTTAGATCAATTCCGGGAGTTGTACTCACCGGAATTCAATTTCGTAAAGTCGTACGGGTTCCTTAACGATTTATCTAACTACTCATAAAATCAAAATCATAAATAATTCTCCCGATTGTTACCAGATTTCCATATACCTTAATAATTCTAATGTTGTCCAAATCTGGACTAGGTTGGGAAATTCCAAGTTACTATGAAAAAGTTTTTCGACCCAAAAATTTTCCCCGTTGGCTTTTCTATAACGACGGAACCTAGTCGTTACAAGATATGATCTAGCATTGGTGCTAGAAAGTGACCAATATGAGTAGGTAATTAGTTTTATGTTTGCAATTTAGTTATGTTTAATTGTAAATCCAAGGTAGTGGTTTGAATTGAAAACTGTGTGAATGAGATCGAAAGGAGATTTCATGAACTAGTGTTATGATATTGAAAGAAGATTAATACTATCGAAGATGACTGAACCTATCCATGATTATTTAGTTTTATAGGGCAATTCAATACTACCCTTAGTGATATCAATGTTCAATCCACCACACCTCTAGATTTAACTAAATTTGTGAACATTTGCTTGCTTAGAGGCTATTACAATTGTGAGCCTGAATTCGTGTTGTTATATTTGGTGGAATCATCCACCTATTTGCCCTGTTTACTACATTGAGATTAGTTGTGATTTATTTCCCTAATTGAATTCTTAAGCTCACACCATTGCTTGGGGGATTTGATCTCGATTCTTAGTTCGGTATTTTTATTGATGATGGCCGCCTACTTTTTTTATTAGTTTTGAGGAGTAATTTGAGCGTTATCACGTTCCTCTAGAGGTTCTTCCCATTATCTAAGATTTTATGGCTGAAGGACAAAAATGTTTTAGTGTCACAAACCAAGGTACCCCTTAGGCGTAACGTGGCATATAGGACCCGAGAGGCCCCATACAAGCCACTTTGCTTTCATAACATAAGAAATAGAAATTAAGACATTTAACACACAATTTCAATGTATCAAAGTTTTATAAAGAAAAGCGGAATTGTGAACAGTTGTCTCATTATCCATCTAATACATAAGAATGAAATTTGGCCTAGCCCTTTGATGTTTGCGTAATCAAGACACAACTTTTGATGCAAGTGTCTATGATCATACAATAGTTTAGTAACCCAACCTAGGTTAGGATCGTCCTAAGAGAGTGGGCGTGAAAATTAGTGGTTAAGTGCAAACGTGCCAAAGCTAATCGTAGCTAAAGACATTAACGAGTAAAAACATTTTAAATTAAATAGGGTGACGCAAGCGTCAAATATTCAAGTGTGGGTTTGTAAGCAAGAAACAACTAAAACAGTGAAAATAAGGAAAAATACAAGTATGGAGACGGGATTCTTGGGATGTGATAGGAATATAGGATAGACTAAATCACTGGGCATGTGCTTGTGATAGTAAATTCATAGAGTATTTGTCACTAGGCTAGACTTTAAAGGGGATAAGCTCTCTGTCGAGCAACTTACCTCGTTTCAAGTGGGTTGCTCTCGGACACCCACTCGCTGCATGAAGAACACCCTATGCCTTAACCTACTCACTCTCTTGAGCTGAGTGTGTGGACATGGGACTAGGGTTCACTCTCTCAAGCTGAACCTCATGTGGACCCACTCGCACTAGCCATCAATTTTGTGGTCTTACTTTTACAACCTCTCTCTCGAGCAAGCTGAAAACACATATATGAGATTATATTTGAAACTACAACGTCATTAGATTCATCCACAACCACTAAATGAAATCAAATATAAACTACGAATAAACTATCAACAAGCAAGACCCAACAACAAATCTAACCCATATTAACAAAATCACACCCCAAGAATTGGGGTTTTTAGCCACACATGTAAAAGAGATAAAGAAGTATACCAATCTCAATTTCAATCAATGGGTATGCAAGATTAAGTCTCAAAACAGGCAAAAGGATAAGGATCCAAGAGATCCAAGTCCAATTTCTTGAAGATTAAACCCTTGAAAGCTCCAAGTTCTTCAAAAACCTCTCCAAAACTTAGGGAGAATGTCTCTAAAAGTTAATAATCTCAAAATTAGGTAAAACAAGGTAGAATTCGCTACTAAGAATAAAAACTAAACTGGTATTTATAGCTTTCAGAAAAAATGCACCGAAGGATCTTTTGGCGACGTTAGTCAGGATCGCCGATGCACTCGGTGATCCGCCCTTTGGTCTAGTTCATCACCATCTTGCACCAGCCTTCAGCATCATCGTGCTCTGGGTTATTGGAGAGCATGGTACTGCTTCACGGAACTACGCGGCGATGCGTCGATTGCTCCATCTTTCCGCCGACTTGATCCTTTTTTCAGGGCTTAGCACACTGGAACAAAAGGTGAAGTAAGACCTTTCGGCGACTCGCCAAGTAGACATGGCTATCCTCAGGCCTTCCTTTTTTCATTCTTTTCAGCCTTTTTGTTCCTTTTTATGACATAGTGTCCATGCTTTCCTTCAAACTTCGAATACCTGGAACTTAAGGGTTTTCATCAGATATTGACATAAAATAAGTATTTGAGGACAGAATTTCTATCAAAATATAGCCCTAAATGAGTCCAATTTATGGACTCATCAACACCCCCAACTTAAACTTTTGCTTGTCCTCAAGCAACTCATGTTGAGTCGTTCAAAAAGGGTGTCTCAAACAGTGCTACACAAGACTCAATCATGAATGCACACAACAAGACTCAATTTACTTATGCAAAGATTAATTGTGACTCACCAATATCAACGAATCTCATGCTCACAATACTTGCTTCAAATGCAAGTTCAAGCTTAACTATAGTGTTCAAATGCCCTCACACAGAGAATGATTCCATATTCACACAAAAGGTTTCACAGTTTAAAGCTTTGGAATCAGATGCAATACTCACACTCACAAAGAAGAACATAATGCATAATTTCACCCATAGGTTTGCCTGTATTTTCCAATCAACATTTGTTTCAGCTCACTCAAGATAAAAAAGGTCTTTTCAAGGCTTGTAATGGGACTGAGTGCAAATCTATGGTCATATAGGCTTAGTCACTTTCATCCTCATGAGATGTGGTGCTCACAACACTTCCTTCCCTTTTCCTTCATCCTTTTCTTTAGTGCTCATAAGTCATCCTATTATTCGCTTCCCATGAATTGTTAGGAAACCCCATTTCTTTTGTACTTTATTCCACAACATTCTTTTTCATTATTTTTCTTTTTTCTTTTTTGTCTTTTCTTTTCTTTTCCATTCTTTTCTTTTTTTATATGGAGGGGCTCCATTTTTCTCAAAATAATGGGTAAGAGGGACTTTCTTACACTTCTTAATTTGCCTTATCTTTTCACCACACCCCCAACTTAGGCTTTTAGCCTAAGTTGGATATTCAAACTAACCACAACTTCATGAGGATTATGGGTGATAGATTAAGAAAGGCCTAGTTTTCATCAAGTTTCTTCCAAAGAAAGGTAAGGCTCAAGGGGTGTTCAAGAGAGAATCACACACTCATAAGGTATGTCACAAAAGAGGTATATGTCAAATTGGTTCACACTCGTCCAAGTTGCTTAAGATCATATCAAGAGATAATATCACTTAGCTGACCAGACCAACGGGGCAAATTTTAGGATTTATCATGCATAGTTCACAGGTAATCTCATCACACTAGGCATTGACACTATAAGTTAAACAAGACTCCACACTTTCGCTAGTGTGCAAAGATCATCACAAGAGAATCAATTTGATACTAGGCTAGTCATAACGAGATGCAAAGAGTTCACATATTGTTTATGCAACTTCATTTGGCCTCATCGTAATCGTACATTCATGTTCGTTCGATTGAGAGCACTATTCAAGTCATTGGTATTGATCGGAACCGAGACTCAAATTTTTGCAAAAGAACAGTCACATTCAAGAGCATATAGCGGGTGGTGAAAATGTGCAAAAAATTCAAAAAAATTCGAAAGGTTCAAAATCGTTTTGCAATTAAAAACAAAATGAGCCATAAGCTTAATCATCCACAGAAACAGATAAGACACAATTTTAAAGTAGAACAACCCAAATATATACCCAAAACATAACTATCAACACAAAAGGTGTGGGCCTCACCCCACCATAATTAAAAAGTATTGGTCCTCAAATGCAAATAAAAGTATCAATAGTAAAATATGATAAGACAGAGAGGGAGGTAAAGAAAGGTCATGTCTATGCAGTCTCTCTCTCTATCAGGGTCTCAGTGGCTGGTGTAGCCGTCTGTATATGGGCATTAGTACCCGGAGTAGCCTTAGACGGAATAGCAATACCAGATTCGCTAGGAGTTATTGTGGACGTGTCAGTCGGCAATGTCTGGATCACCGGCTGCACAACCGTCTTTATAAGATCTGGCAAGTCTCTGATTATGCCCTCACCTCTACTCTCATATGTCTCCTCAATATCTACTGATATCAACTCCTCGTCGATCTATGCATCCGGTTCTGCATGTGTTGCGCCATCCCCCTACACATCTCCGGTGGTCTCAGGAGCATCTTCATCATCTGCCCTCTCTAATAATGAAATGAAGTCAGTAGACTTAAGATAGTCTACGTCGTTCCTCAACAAAAATCTGAAGGGGGGTAAGTGCTGCTAGTATGGCACTGTCAATCATCCCCGGGATGGATCTCTCCAATCGGGTAGCTCTCACATCAGCTGAATAGACCAACTGCCCCATATTTAGGATCATGGCCTGGGTAATCTTGGCAGGCTGAAAGGATGAGAAAGCACCCGGAGCCTATGAGGAAGAGGAATAAGGAGTGGGTATACCTGAGGGTGCAGATGTCGAATTAGGCAAAGTTGCCTCTGCTGGTAATGAGTCAACATTAACCTCTAGAGAAGTGTCTACTGGAGCTGCTCTCCTCCCGTCAACCTCCTCTCTACTGAACTCTACCTTAATACGCCAGATATCTAGGGAGGATGAAGGGATGACTTCTATATCATTTAAAGGATCCCGGGGTAGTCCGACATGCCGACATAACTCAGTGATCAAAACCGGGAATGGTAGAGAGGTAAGTCTCTGCTTGGCTCACATGGCCATCATCTTTCAATTTGTTTAACAGCCTCGGTGGAGGACCTATAGGAAGTGCAGGAGTTACGAAGGGTGCCTGGGCTTGCACTGCGTCTGTAGTCGGAGAAGTAGTAGTTGAAGGAGTACTGCGGCTGTGGATTGAGATCTGGTCCGGAGCGCTTCCCTTCGGTTAATCAGAGGTTGTTCATCAAAATCTGGCTTAATAGCTGCCCTTTTTCTGACTATATGTTTCTTCCTCTTGCCTTTGTTTCTCGGTTGGAGGTCTACCCCACTCTTCTTTGGAGGGTTTGATCCTTCTTCATTTATTGTAATGCCCTTTTCCTTTTTCTGGGGTGGTTCGATTAGATTGGTGCGTACAATATCTGCAAAAGATCGAGCGAAATTAAGAAAGCAAAATCAAACACTAGCACAACAAATCGTGTTGCAGACAAACTCACCGATCCAGTCGCCGATCCGTTTTGGCGAGCTAAGTTTGACACGCCGATGAGTTGGTTAAACAATTAAGGCAAGTTGGCGATAGGAGATTCTTTTTGGCGAATCGCCGACTACTTTTGGCGAGTAAGGGTTTGTCCGCCAAAAGTTACAGTGCATAAGAGTTCCAGGGGTGCAAATAAAAAGCAATAAAGAGTAGTTTCGGTGAGTCGTCGAGTGCCTGTGACGACCCATGGGTTCTCACCGAAAGTAACAGATTCAAACATCTAATTTTGACAGAAAATGAAATGCGAGATAAAGCAAATAAGCGAACTGCGGGGTGATTTGGCGAGCTGGACTCAGCTGTCGAGTCATCCAACGTCCTCATTTTCAACCTACAGGCCACAAATTGAAGAATCCAAGAGACCCAAACCCAAATCTTCAAGACGAAAACCTTTGGAACTTCAAGCCATCAAAACCCTCTCAAACATAGAGAAAAATATATCAAAAGGTACTATATGAAAATTATAATAATTGTTCGACCCTTAAAACTATAACTCTAACTAGTATTTATAGTTTTCACAGATTTGTGTTGCAGCGGATCATTCGGCGTTGTTAGTCGGAATGGCCGATCAACTCGGTGATTCACCTTTTGGTGTATTTCATCGCCGTCTTGCACCATCCTTCAGCATCATCGTTCTCTGGGTCATTGGGCAACATGGTACTGCTTCACGGAACTTCTCGGTGATCCGCCGACTGCTTCTTTTTCCATAGACTTGATCCTTTATTTCAGGGCTCAGCAAGCTGGAAAAAAAGGCGAAGTAAGATCCTTCGGTGCCTCGCCAAGTGGACTCGGCGATCCTCAGGCCTTCATTTCTTTGTTCTTTTCAGCCTTTTCGTTCCTTTTTACGACGTAGTATCCATGCTTTCCTTCACACTTCAAATACCTAAAACTAAAGGGTTTTCATCAGATATTCAGATAAAATAAGCATTTGAGGACACAATTTCTATTAAAACGTAGGCCAAAATGAGTGCAATTTGTGGACTCATCAATACCCCCAACTTAAACTTTTGCTTGTCCTCAAGCAAAGTCAAGTTCAGCTATTTAAAAAAGGTGTCTCAAACAGTGCTACAGAAGACTCAATCATGAATGCACACAACAAGACTCAATTTACTTATGCATCATTTCGGCGACTTGCCAAGTTAAACTCGGCGATCCGTAGGATTCCATTTCTTGTTTTTTTCAGCCCTATTTGCTCCGTTTTGTGCCTAATTGTCCATGCTTCCACTAAAATTTCAAATACCTGAAACTTCAGCATTTTAATCAGGTATTGAGGTAAAAGAAGCATTCAAGGACACTATTTCCATTAAAACAAAGCCCTAAATGAGTCCAATTTGTGGACTCATCAACACCCCCAACTTAATCTTTTGCTTGTCTTAAAGCAAACTCAAGTTCAGCCCTTCAAAAAGGGTGCCTCAAGCAGTGCTACACAAGACTATATCATGAATGTACACAACAAGACCTAATTTACATATGAAAGGATCAATTGTCTACTCAAAGATTAAAATTGTGACACACCATCACCAAAGATTATAATGCTCGCAATACTTGTTACTTGTGCAAGTTCAAGCTCAACAAAAGTATATAAATGCCCTTGCACAAAGAATGATTCCATATTCACACACATACATGAGTCAATTTAAAATCAGGAATCAGATACAACGCTCACACTCAAAAAGAGGAACACAATGCATGTTTTCACCCATAGGTTTGCCCTTATTTTCCAATTGGCTTTCGATCTAGCTTACTCAAAGATAAAAAAGGTCTTTCTAAGGCTTGTAATGGGGTTGAGTGCAAAGGTATGATCATTTAGGTTTAGTGACTTTTTCCTCGTGAGATGTGATATTCTCAAGACATCCTCTTTCCTTCCTTCCTCAATTCTTCTTCTAGTGCTCATAAGTCATCCTATTATTCGTTCTCCATGTATTGCTTGGAAACCCAGTTTCTTTTGCACTTTTATTCTACAACTTTCTTTTTCTTTCTTTTCTTTTCTCTTTCTTTTTCACTTTTTTTTTATATGAAGGGTTTCCATTTTGTTTTGCAATACAATAGATTCAGGAGGCTTTCTTGCACTTCTTGACTTTTCCTTTTCCTTTTCACCACACCCCCAAGTTAGACTTTTGGCCTAAGTTGGCTATTCACTAAGCATATCTCAAGAGGCTTATAGGTAGTGGATGAAAAAAATCTAGGGTTTATCAAGGTTCTTCCAAAGAAAGGTAAGGCTCAAAGGTGTTCAAAAGAGTTTCACACGCTCACACGTAGGTCACAAAAATAGGTATATGTCAAATTGGCTCACACTCATTATAATTCCCTAAGATCATCTCAAGAGGACACCTTTCTAAATCAATCAGACAAACAGGGCAAATTCTAGGTTTATTCATGCATGGTTCAAAGTAAGCTAATCACACAAGGCATCGATACTTCAATTAAATTGACTAGACACGCTCACTAGTGTGCATTGGTCATCACAAGAAAATCAATTTGATAAATGGCTAATCACAACGAGATGCAAAGAGTTCACATATTGTCTATACAACTTCATTTGGCCTCATCGTATCCGTACATTCATGTTTATTCAATTGGGAGCACTATTCAAGTCATCAGTATTGATCGAAACCGAGACTCAAATTGTTTTTGCAAAAGAACATCCACTTTCAACACAAGAGGTGGCGAAATTTTTTTGAAAGGATCAAAATTATTTTGTATGTGAAACAACAGGAGCTCCACAGAAAAAAAGTGATTTAAAATAATGATTAAAAACAGACAATCCAAATATATACAGAACACACAACAAATGTGGACCTCGCCCCACCACAAATAAAAACATGTGTCCTCAAATGCAAGTAATAAGTATCCAAAATGTTAGACAAATAAAGATAGAGAGAGGTGAAGGGGAATCCTGTCTACACCCTTGCTTCATCTGTCGGAGCATTGTTGCCTGCTGCATTAGTTTGAAACTAGACAATGGCCCCCGAGTTGTCATTCTGGGTTTCATTGTGTTCCTTTAGTCTAGCTTCTGCAGCGATGTTAGCTTCGACCATTCTATCCACATCATGGGCCACCAAAAAGCAATTCGCGATTGTGTATAATCCGCGCCTCCATGAAGGAATGCCGGGATCAATGGGAATTTTCCTACTGACACTTGCTTTCTTACTCTCCCTTCTTTCTTTGGCCAGTTCTGCTATCTTTTCGTCTCTTTTGAAATTCCTTGCTCTAACTTGTCGGGGTGACCTGTCTCTTCCTGCAACTTTTGGTCTTCCCATTTCTTTAGTGTTAACTCAGATGCTAATGAAGTGCTAGGTAGCAATGAGATCCAATTCCACGCACAATTTGACACTTACAATAATTTAGACTTGCAAGAAATATAAAACTAAAGTGCAGGTTTGAGTTTGGTAGGATGAAGAAATGAGAGAGAATGAATAAACCGGAATATTTAAACCTATGGCCTACAGGAACCGTCTAGTTTTTGTCCATTCAGTGATGTACATTAGGTACGTTCATTCACTTGGCGAAATGCCAATTGTCTAGTCTCTTCGCCAAATGTAACAGGGCTCGCAGCTCATGTTAGGATCTTAACGGTGGTCTATGTTGCAATCGCCGACATGGTTGGAGATTCGCCATTAATTTTCTACTAAACGCCAAGTTTCACAGAATCCCAGCTGACATTGCCTTGAGTAACTCGGCGGAAAGAGTCGTGCTCGCCGATATCATCGGCGATCCGCCAACTGGACTTGTTGCTTGCCTCCATACATTATTTCACTTTATTCCTTTGCTTCAATTTGTCCAAACTACACACCATTATTTTCTCAATGTAAAACAAAGCAATAAAGGGTTTTGGGTTACCTCCCAAACAGTGCCTTAGTTAACGTCATGGAACGACATAGGGATACTATCAAGCATCCTTCAGGTACAACTCTTCAACTAAAGCGATTTCCTGGCAATCCCGAAGGTATAACTTCAAACGATGTCCGTACACTCAACGAGATGCAAAGAGTTCACATATTGTCTATTCAACTTCATTTGGCCTCATCGTAACCGTACACTCAAGTTCGTTCGATTGTAGGCACTATTCAAATAATCGACATTGATCGAAATCGAGACTCAAATTTGCCAAGGAATAGCTACATTCAACACACAAGAGGTGGCAAAAATTTTCAGACGGGTCAAAATCATTTTTCAATTAAAACAAAAAGGAGACATAAGCTCAAACATCCACAAAAATACAGTATTTATGTAATTTTAAATAGAACAACCCAAAATATATCGACAAAACACGAACACAAGTAGCACACAAAAGTGGGCCTCACCCCACCACAAATAAAAGTGTTTGTCCTCAAATGCAAATGAAAGTATCCAAAAGTAAAAATATAGTAAGACAGAGAGGGAGGTAAAGAGGGATCCTGTCTATGCAATCGCTCCATCTGTCGAGGCCTCAATGCTCAGAGTGACTTCAGAAGAAACAGCAGTGCCAGCTTCACCAAGGTCTGTTAATTGTGAGTCTGCCAGAAAGACGTGCACCGCTCTACAAAATCCCTTGGCCCATGGAGAAGTATTTGGGTCTAGGGTGATGGTTTTCCTGGCAGGAGTGGGACTTTTTCCCTTGCCTTTCCCAGTAGTTGTGGGTAGTTTTGAAGATTTTTCTTTTGACGTAACTTCATCTTCCTTTATTGCAATTCCTTTGGACTTCTCTTGAGCTGGCGTTATTCATTCAGCAGCTTTAGGTTTGGTCATATCTGCAAAATCTCGAAGAGAAGTTAGAGAAATATTTGATAAAAGCACAGATAAACTTCGCCAACTCTTTTAGCGAATCGCCAATATCATTGGGTGATCTAGAGTTAGTCCGCTGAAAGCTACAGTGCACAGAGATTCAGGAGAGTTGATAAGGGTGAAGCGAGACTTTTGACGAGTCTCCGAATGTCTTTGGCAAGCTTCAACTTCTCGCCGAAAGTTACAGAATTAATAACACATTTATCACTAAATGAATGGTGAGATGGGGACTTTAGGCGAACCGCCGAGTGGTTCAACGAGCTCACCCAGCTCGCCAAACGGCTCAACGTAACTATTTCCCCAAAAGCAAAATCAAAATATTCAATAGCCAAATTAAGCTCAGACCCAGCGACACTTATGCATAACCCGCGATTTTTCATCCAGATTAAGGCATACAATCACTAGAATTCAACAGTCATAACTACTCGAGCAAGATTGTCAAATTAAAGCATGCGTGTAAACAATCATTCTTATCCGGCAGGGTCAAAATACTTTCAACAAGATCACGTTATTGCAAATGGGCATAAATTTTAATGAAATAAATTCTGGGAATAGAAAATTGACCTTCTGTGCTGACTACGAAATGATTGTAATGTTAGGCGGCAAGGTAATACAATTCCGAGCACAAATAAACCAAAATACAATAGAGATGTAAAAATATGGAAAGTAAAACTAGGTGAGAGTTTCTAAAGTTTGGAAATGAGGGAGAGTGTAGGAAATTGAAACTTTTAAACCTTTGGGTTGAAAAGCCGTGTTTTACAGACTCTAAACCCAAGCTAGGTTGGATCAAACAGTAGTGTGAGTCGGGTCACTTAATACTTTGGCAACTTGCCAACCAACTTTTCCCTCGCCAATCTCTTTCGTTGCAAATGCTTCCCACATTTCTTCCTACACGATTAACACACCATTATGTTATCAAAGCAACATAAAGCAATAAAGGGTTTTGGGTTGCCACCGAAACAACGCCTTAGTTAACGTCGTGGCATGACGCAAGTTAACACCTAAACCTCACTTTTGGGGTTAGCCAAAACATCACTTGGCAAACCCCTGCTTTGTGCCGGATGGAGGTGAGCCATCATATGACCCGTAAGGTTCTCGGGCAGCTAAATGGATCTGAAATGAGAACCAATAATTTGTTTCATCAATTTGATGTTCTCCTTCACTTCTTCCAGCACCCTATCATGCTCACTTACCTTGTTGAGAATGATTGAGAGCATTCCCTTAATACTTTTACCATCATTGTCCTTGGGCTTTCTTCACTCATAAGGGGGGACATATATGTCCTTCCTTTTGCATTGGACTTCAACCTCCAGTATCTTTTTGGCCAATTCATCAATCTGAGTGATCAGTGCGGTCAACATGAAGTCCTTCTCTACTTTTTGGTTTGCTTCAGCCATGTGATCAAGCAGGTGGGCTGCTATCGCATAGGGCTGATGTGTAATACCACCAGGAATGAGTCGGTCAGCCAATGCTTTGTTTTCGGGACCAAAACTTTTGTAGAAGCAGTCCATGAGGACTATATCGGGTATTTTATGAGTTTGGCATCGAATCAGAAGCGATTTAAACCGTGCCCATACCTTATGAATCCATTCACCTTCCAATTGCCTGAAAGTTAAAATACGATCCCTCAATATCATTACTTCTAATGGAAGAAACTCCATTTGCTCACGAGTACTGCTTGACTTACTCATCTCCTCTGTTTCAAAGCTCAAACAAGAAAAATACAAAACTAGAAATTAGTTAAATAAAACGACAACTAAGAAGAACAAAAATTCTACTAAACTACGAATTCTCAAATAACATCACTCCCCGGCAATGGTGCCATTTTGAAGTTTGTGTAATCAAGACACAACTTCCGATGCAAGTGTCTACGATCGTACAATAGTTTAGTAACCCAACCAAGGGTTAGGATCGTTCCCAAGAGAGTGGTTTTGAGAATTAATAGTGTCACGACCCAAGCCTAGGGCCTAGACGTGACTTGGCGA
Organism: Solanum acaule; assembly: GCA_036250505.1. NCBI lineage: Eukaryota > Viridiplantae > Streptophyta > Magnoliopsida > Solanales > Solanaceae > Solanum > Solanum acaule. The sequence continues at coordinate 106 of JAJOOR010031277.1, read as the reverse complement.
ATGAGGAACCCGAAGGAACCCCAAACAAGCCTCTCAAACTTGTCATCACACTTCATCGGTCGCGGAAGTACATTCAATATTAATTAACGGGAAATAGGGACTAAGG